>JAJOOR010018775.1:0-20916 GCA_036250505.1 Solanum acaule
GTCTCCCATTTTCTCTTTTCTCACCTGAAAAATGAATAAATTTATTTTTTTTAGAAAAATAACATATGGTACAATAAAAATAAAAATAATATTTTTAACCCTAACACGCACTGATAATAATATGAAAATAATAATAAGTGACTTATTATTGCACGTTGAAAATCATTAATAACATAAAATAAAAAAATTATATTGTCAGTATATATACCTTAAATGCTGGAGAAGGAGTTGGAGTTTCATTCCTTGGTCTTTTATTTGATGTTTCAGTAGTGGTGGTTTTCTTTGATATAATTCTATTTATATCTCTAACATCTCCCATATTCTGTTGCAAAATTAGTGTAAGAATAAAAATCATATTTCATGTATTAATTTAATCAACCATAAAAATAATAATCAATCCCTAAATAATCAAATTTAATGGTTATATATAATTATTAAATCTAAAACAAGTTCAACTGAAATCTTTACTTTCAAGTCAAACTTATAGTACCAATAAAGAAAATGAAACTTGAAATATATGTAAATATATAATACATCATATTTATGTATTTTGAACCCGTTAACTCTAGATTATGAAATTTTTACATGTGGTAATAAATTACTTAATATTGAGACATAATTATGAATGTGCGCTATATCTTTGACAATTTAAACTTTTAAGTGATATCATTTCACAATTCAACAAATGATATTAGAACAAATAAGTGGTTCAATATCTCACCCCACCCAAAAATATAAATATGTTTAGTCCATGAAAAAAATATCAGACGTACATTGAGAGGGAACGTATTAAAATAAAGTATAATTATGTAATTATAATTATCAACAAGAATTGTGATAAAATATAGCCAGAATTCTCGGATTTAAACCAGATGAATGGAAAAAATCCTACTAAGAAGCGTTTTCCCTTTTAACAAGCCTTATGCGGCGAATTCAAATTGGACTAAATTCCAAAATAGATATCGAACCCATCGAAAAGACAAAAAAAAAATGTAATTATAATTACCTTTGCTTTCTCATCAATTGTTGTGTTATTGGGAAGTTGTGGAATATTATGCAAATTAGAAGGAAATAAACTTGATGGAACATCATTCATGGAAGCTGCACTTGCATTCCAAAATGGAGTATTATTTGAGAAATGTAGCTGGCTGTGAGGTGGCGGCAACGGCGGTGCCGGTGGCAGAAGTGGAGGTTGTTCCGACGAAGGTGATGTTCGGAGAAATTGAGGAAATTTAGACCAAGAATTCGTCGTAGACGAATGCAACACTTGATGATTATCAACTACTTCGTAATTTGATGAATGACTAAATATTGAATTATTTTGATCTAATGAAAAACCCTTAATATTCATTTGTGATGAAGAATCCTCATAATTCCTAAAAAGGAGAAAAAAAACAAAATTACAAAATTATTAAAATATAATATAATTAAGTAATTAAAAACATATTTTTTATAATAACTTAAAATATTTTTAAATAAGACGATCACGCAATTTAATAGGACTTACAATAAAGATTGGTGGTTCCAATCATGTGGTTGAGAAGTAAGGCCTAAACACATAATTTGGAAATTTGAATCTTGAGAAGATAAAACGCCGCCACCTCCTCCTCCTCCTCCTCCACCCCTATCATCATGACCAGAAGATTGAGACACCGACACAGAATCCAAGAAAGTCCTAAGTTTGATGTCCACATGATCAGTTTCTATCGGCCAATTACTACTATAGTTAGTAGTAGTGGCCGATGTGGAAGTTGTAGGTGTAATGGATGAATCACTACTATCGAACCTATTTCTCGATGACGTGGACGTATTATTTTCCCACCAATTCCCTCCCCCTAGTTGAAATTCTTCCGCCATAGCGAAAAGAATGTTTCCAATACTGATAGCAACTCTCCTCCCCTTTCCTTCGATCGAAAAATCCTCTTTGCGATTTTCAAGAAATGACAAAAGAACGATAAAAGAAGTGTAGGAAAGGAGAAAATTTCTTGTGTTACTTTTTTTTTCTTTCTTTGTGGTATTGAATCAAGATTCTTATTCTGGAACTCTCTCTTTGCTTTACACTTGTGGTTTTTGGTTATTTTTATATATATAAAAAAAAAAGTTGAAATGAATTTTTGTTTATCTTTTCAATTCATGTGGCTATTTATAGTATGAAATTATTTTGAATTTTTTTAAGCCTTTGAGAAATGACCAAAATTTTGATTGACTTTTGATGAGTGATTAGACTTCTTTCTTAGGAAATAATTAATATTGTATTCCATCCTTAGCCACACATCAATTAATTACTTCTTTGTTTCTTTTTTCCTTTTTTGATGGTATTTACTATTATCTTTTCAAAAGTTAATATTCATTGTATGTAGTAGCTAGAATTTTCATTTAAAATATACAAAATATAAAAAAGAAAATATACCAAAAAAAAGAAAGAAAATGTAATATGAAATTTAACCTTGTATATACATATAGAAAATATAATATGAAATTTAACCTTGTATATACATATATTTCTAGGACAAACAAGATATGAACTTGTTGGCGTTTCTTAGCTTTGCATAATATATATAATTTTTGCTTATAATATAAAATTTATAATCTTAAAAATAAGATGACTATATATTACAACATATAAAAGTTGATAGAAGTCTAGATATTGGGTTCAACTGAATCTTGTAATGTTTATTCAAATAGTATAGTTATGTTAAGTTCTTTTATTCAATATATACATATATTAACTTTGAAACACAATTATAATTTATTAGTCATTATTTTAAAATTTAAATTCCGACTCTACTTTATATATAATTTAAACTCTTATATATAATTGTATATGCTCAAAAGAAGTCTTGTCTTTTCCCTTAGTTTGACTCTTTTGTTATTAATTTTCTCCAACATCAAGAATAATGTGGTATAGTTTCAAAAGCTAATAGTTTTATCCCTAGTTTTAACCTAACTAATATTTGTGATGGTGTGATAAATACTACTTCTTTTTTCTTAATCAGATACTTTAAATTTAAAATTGGGATGTAAAGTCAATGTTGGTAAGAAACTTTTACTTTCAAAGTAAGAATTTCCGATACAATTTCAAAATAAACATCAAACGCAACATAAAAATAATTACAATTCCAAATAGACTTTCCAACAGACCATTGATAATTGAAGACAAGAACTTACACGTCATATCCACAAAACATTTTGTCTGATATTACATAATATCAATGTCAAGTTACATATTATATTATAGATGATAATTTATCTTATTTTTAAAATTATAGTAATTATTCTTTTGGTAATCTAAAGTATAAAATTTTATACTATTAATATATATAAATTAAACTTTTTTAAAAAAAATCAGTTATATATGTGTGTGTGTATATATATATATAATTATGTAATTTATTAGGTAATTATAACTAAATTCTTGATAAACAATAATTGGATTTCCCTTAAAATGATGACTAACTATTAACTATAAATCTATATATTATTGTCAACGTATATAATTGAAATTTAAATCTTAAACTATATTTAAAGTGGATCAAAAGGAATAAATAAAAGGAAGAAGTGTATAATTTGTCAAAAGGATCAATTTAAAACTCACCACTATATACTATGGCCAAAACTTTTTGTAATTTTTTAAATTTATCTCAATAACTATAAATTAACAAGTCAATAATTTATTCCTTTTTGAGGATATAGGAAGAAGTCAATGCAAAATATCTTTTGCCACTAAATTTGAGTCCATAGAAGACATAATATTAGTAGTTCTCAAAGAAGTTGACAATGTATCCGCATCAATAATAGTATCGATGAAATCAGATTTTTTTATTAAAAATGTAAAAATAAATAGATAAAAAAAGTCAATAACATTCAATGTGCACCATATATATTTATAAAAAAATTATTTATACGATATAAATTTTCGATCAGAGATGTCAATTGATTTGGATTAAAGAAAAATCCGCTAATGAATAATGATATTCCAAAGTGTCCATATTATCTTTTCTCAAGAAAATTTTGGGGGTTAATTTTAAATTAAAAATATTTGAAAAAAAATTGTGATCAAAGAAACTATTACTGTCTCCGTTCGCTTTTATTTGTTATTTATTTTTAAAATAGATTTTCATTTTAGATATATCAAGAAGAGATAATATTTTTTTTCATGTTTTACCCTCAGCATTAAATACTTATTTTTCAAATTATTTTCCAAGACATCATTTAATAGGGGATAGTTTGGTAAAATATTATCTATATCAATAATTATTTTTTTAATGAGTGTGTCAAGTCAAACTGTGACAAGTAAAAATGAACAGAGGGAAAAGGGAGGGGGAGTATTAATCAGACTCTTCAATAATAATTAGTAGGGTTACGAGACAAATTCATGACACATATTGTCTGCTTTGACCTACAAAGCAACACAAACTTATGTTTCAGGCTACGTTATATTGAGCTTCAAAAGTGCCTAAAACACTTCTTTTTTTTCTTTTCAGTTTGATATGAGATTTGCCCCAAGGTATTATGCTCCTAGCTTCAGAAGTTTGTCAATTTAGAAGTTTATCAATCCTATTTGACTCATATATCGTCCGCTTTGAGCTTTAGGCAACACAGATTTAGCCCTCAAAAGCGTGTGAACTTGTGACATATTACCTTCTAAAACTTTTCATTTTCCTACTTCATTGTAATTAATGTAAGATTTGTCTAAGTTGTTATGTAGGTCGAATCTTCAGAAACTTATCAACCTAGAAGCCTGTTAATTCTACTTGTTCCGTCCTCATCAACTCACCCTTCGTAAAAAACAAAGTTACTATCTATTTCGTCATAACACCTCATGTCTAATTTTTTATTTTAATAATATTAGAATTACATATTTTGACTTTAGGATTTGAAACTTTGCAAGTCAAAAGGATGGACCCCACACGGTAGCACGCTTATTGGGCCCCACAGTGAAGACCTAAGAGTCAGAGCCTGATAGTGACTCCAACATTCTTCCTATAATTTTTTTGGCGCATATTGGAATTCTGATACATGTATCTGACACGGTCAGATATATATCTCAAAAAATTAGATGTATTTTGATCTAAATACACTTTATTCAAGTTGATTCACATGTAATATGACTGCCGCTCGCCTCTCTCCTATGTTGCTCGCTATTCCTCACTCTCGACTCTCCTCCCTCCATGCATGTATCTGGTATTCAAGATGCATGTATCTAGTATTGCAGATGTATGTATCTTGATTCACATATATCTGTTAATCTCGTTCGTGTTCCTTTTGTCTCGCTCTCCTCCCTTCCTATTTTAGTGTCTCTAAAAGCAAAAATACATGTATCTATGTGTATCTAACTTGAAATCTGGTACGAACTTATTAATTAGTGAGACAATATATAATTATTTCAAATTATATAAAGAATTAATAAATATGATAGGAATATTTGTCTAATTAAATAGTTTTAATTTCCTTGTTTTTTTTGTGTCTTCAAATTATCTTTAACATGATCTAAAATTCAATAATTGTCTCAATATATGTTATGCACTTTTCTTCGTATGATAACAACATCGAACATAAACCAATTTTTAGAGATGTTTAAAATTTGTTACAAACAGGTTGATGCATACAATTTTCATAAATAAATTCACCATCATATAGTTGACCGGCAATTATTAATTATAGGACCTCATTGTTTATTATCACATTCACGCAGCTCATGATTTCAACGTACACCTTATAAGACCTATTATTTTTTCTTGTTTCTTTTAATAAAAAAATAAATTTAGGCCTAGAACGTAAATATGTTCTTTAATTTGGCTTCAATTGATATCTATGTTCTCAATTTTAGGTGTGTATAAGTATTAGACACTTAAACTATTCAAAAGTTAAGCAAGTAGACACACAATTGTCACGTTGGATGTGCATGTTTATTTGTTCAACTTTTTGGATAGTTTAATTGTCTACTTGTGCACAATCAAAATTGAAAGGCATACATGCCAGTCGACGTCAAATTACCGGGTATATTTATGTATTATGCCTTAAATTTATTCTGAGAATTTTACTTAAAAGAATAAATTGCATTTTATCATATATGATTCAATATTCAAAATTTAAACTCAGAGATCTGATTAAAAATAAATGAGTAGCTATTTGACTTTTGCTAAGTAAAAGGAAGGCCAAGATATTTTCAAACCATTAAGTACTTCAAAATTGATTTGACAATATTTACTATAGTGGAGAGAGTGGAGACTGTTATTTTATCAATTAAATTTATTAAAATTGAATTTTGCAAATAATGTTTTTTTCATAAAAAGTTAAGAGTGAATATTATACCTTTTTTATGTTTAGTGCGAAAGTAAGCTCATTTTTCGAATTATAAAGATTTTGATATGAATAAGAGTCTTCATTTTAAAAAAAAAATAGATGCAAATTGAACTAGCAAAGAAGTAATATGTCCAATCGAATATCTAGGAAAAAATAGAATATAATTGGAGGGAAAGACGGAGAATCCTTTTGAATTACTCGTTGAAGCGGAGTGTGTTACTTACCTTATTGTTCATGTTATAAATTCCGCTTATTATGAATAATGCTTGTATTTTTATGTGACCTGATAGCATAATAATAATTATATTATAAGTGTATGTATAAAAGAAAACTATATATATGTGTGGAAAGAAATTAATGATGAGAAAATTGGTGGAAAGAAAATTTTGGACTTAGAACATGTGTGGCCCAAAAAGATTTCTAAAATACTTCAAGAATGGTAATTTTAGCTTTCACCTATGATAAAGACAACCATTAATAGATGATTGTTTTGTCTATTATTTGTAAAATTAGTTGGTGCTAATTCAGAAATAAAATCTTTTAAAAAAAATTGAATAAAAATTTCTCATATATAAAAATACATTTTAAAATATTATAAGTCATGGTAGTTGATATTCAAAAAATTAAAATACTATTTATAAACAAAAAGAAGAGTCTTTTTTTAAAAAAAAAAATCAAGAAATGATAGTATCATATAAAATAGAACATAAGGAATTATAACACTTTTTTGATCACCAATATGAGTTCTAGTGAGATGGTTAAGATCCCTCTATTTTTAACCGTAGATGTCGTCTTAGGTTCGAGCCCTTGCGAATGGAAAAAATCCTTTTGAAAGTGTTGCCCTTAGAAAAAGCTTTGCATATGCGAATTTAGATTTTTTTGAATATCACCGATAATTTAGGGTTTTACTTTGATATTAGTAAAAGGGATATATTATCATCATGATGAAAGTTGATTATATATATGTAGAAAATAGAAAAGGCTAGGGATATATGACCTACTGTTTTCCACAAAAATCCACCCTTTCTATAATCTTCATCATTGATTTTGAAGTAGGTAAATAGCCATTTTTAAACTTTTGCTATCAAATATTAGTTAACTATTTTAAAGTTAATACTCCGATGTTTAAATCTTGTAATCTTAAATTAAAGATATTTATAGCACATAATATATAAATATGTTATTTAATTTAGCTTTAGCTGGCATCAGTGTCTTTCAATTTTGACTGTACAAGTAAACACTTAAATTTGTGTAAAACTGACAAGTAGACACATGCATCCTAGTTACGTGGCATAATACACGTTCTACGTAGGAAACCATTTGTCATGTAGGACACCACGTAACATACATGTGTCTATTTATTTAATTTTATACAAGTTAAAATACATACTTATACACACCCACGGTAGAGGGTATAGATATTAGTTGAGGCCAAGTTAAAGGGACCTTTATGTATTATGCATATCTGTAATGTATCAAAATGTCATTTAATCATGTGGTCTTAAACATGTCGTGTGGTTCACATATTAGGGTATTTTATCCGCATTTTATTTTAACATTTAAATGTGGTTATTTCCCTAATAATATATAAACGTGCCCCTCAACTTATCTCAACAGATATCTATGCCCTTCAATTTTTTATATGCTTAAGAAGACGTTTAAATTGTATATAATTAAACAAGTAGACACATGTTCAACATGACATAATATGCATCCTTCATAACATAATACAAATTAGTTCGAGCGTTTCTCACATGAATTGTCATGTAAGATGTCTTTTTATTCAACTTTATACAAGTTATATATACATTCAAAGTTGAAGGACATAGATGTTAGTTTAAATTAAATTAAAAGCTACATTTATGTATTATACCAATCTAATCAAGTGTCCTTTTTCTGGGTTGATAATTAAAGTATAACCCTTTGATAAAAAAAAAAAATAGTAAACAAGTTTCGTCCATTGAACAACATAGAGAAGTGAAGTTTAACTGAAATGACATAGATGAGCCAAACTTTTAACGGATGGCATAGATGAACTTTTCTTCAAAGTTTGATGACATATTTGAGTATTTTCCTTTTTTAAAAATAATTTAATTAATAACGTGGCCGAATCATACCACGTGTAAAGAATGGTTTTGCAAAACGAAATTGTTTTCAATTAATAAATAATGACATGGATAAGCCTTTTCTCAAACGAAAATGACATAAATGAGTCAAACTTTAACAGATGGCATGCATAAGTTAAGCCAAACTTTTAACGGATGACATAGATGAGTTTTTTTCTCAAAGTTTGATGACATATTTAAGTCTTTTCCCTTTAATAAAATAGGTAGAATGAAAACAATACCCAAGTTTTATCAATCCAACAAAACTTGTGAACAATTGAATAAACACAAATAAGTTTTTTCCAGTTCTTCCAAGACTTTTAAGGTGTAACCAGTTTAGCAAGATGGTGAAATTATTATTGTCCAACCACCATAACTTGTGGACAAGGTAACACTTTTCGAGTTTTCACTCACAAAACTTCAATTATGTTTTCATAATCAAACATAACTCCATCTTCTGAAGTTCAAATACTACTTCTCGTCATATCCAAAACGCCACGAGAGACGAGACTTTACATATCAATCAATCACTATAAACAATTACCTTTCCGAGTTTTCACTCACAAAACTTCAATTTTGTTTCCATATCCAAACATAACTCCATCTTCTGAACTTCAAATACAACGTCTCTTCATTCATATCCAAAACGCCACGAGAGACGAGACTTTACATTCAATATATCACTCACTATAAACAATATTCAAGTTGTGTTGTATTTGCAACCATTAAAGATATATATTTGGTACTTTTGACACACACAATTACAGAGTAACCAGATACATACAGATTCCATACCCAAGTAAAAAAAGTAGACTTTGACAGTCACAGAGATAAATTATGTATTAGAAGAATGTCTTTGCAGGAGAATTAGGGTGCACCCTTGAGTTTCTTGGCGATGGCAGCAATGTATTTACCTTGGTGATGTGCCTGCTGCAATTCAAGCTCAGATGGCTGTCTGGAGCCATCACCAGCGAATGTTCCAGCTCCATATGGACTTCCTCCTTTCACGTTTTCCATTTCAAACATGCCAGCACCAAATGTGTATCCGATGGGTACAAATATCATTCCGTGGTGAACAAGCTGAGTTATAGCAGTCAACCTATCATATACCTCGGGTTAAAAAACAATAACAAGGAAGAAATCGACAGTTTATCATGTTTAGTCATATGAATTTATGTGAAATAAGATCATACGGTGTTGTTTCTTGTCCACCGCCTTGGGATCCAGTGCTATAGAATAAGCCTGCAGATTTGCCAGCTAGTTGTTGTGTTCTCCATAGACCTCCAGTTGCATCAAGGAATGCTTTAAACTGAGCGGACATCATTCCGAACCTTGTAGGGAATCCAAAAACGAAACCATCAGCTTCAGCAAGTTCTTGTGGTGTTATAATAGGCACATCACTCTTTGGAGGTGCACTCATTTTCGCTAGCACCTCTTCTGATAACGTTTCAGGTACCTGTACCACAAAATGATATGTTTCATTAACAGAAGAATAAAATTAAGAAACGTGCAAAGCTAGGGACCAACATGTAAGAATAGTACATAGAAAATGATCCCGTGGCTATTATTCACATGAAAGTGGGCAATCTCCAAAAATCAATAACAAGCAGTTTCTAAGCTTGACGACTGACTTCGTATTAGCACATAAACTTGGTAAAAGATTTGCATAGGCCAATTCATTCCGTCGCCTTAATACTGGCACTGGACTTTTCTAAGCTTTGCCTCATTTCTATGTTTGTTTACTCCTTATTCAGTTCCTTACTGACAGAGACGAGAAAAAGGGAGAAAACAACCAAAAATAAATATGCGCCAGAGTCTGAAGAAACAATTTTGAAAATTAGCACAGACCAAGTTGTTCCTTCATCAGCTTACACCAATTTGGTTTACTTAAATACGGTCCTTACATTCATCCCATCACTTTAGTTTCGTGAAAGTTGAGAAAACTTTTCCTTTCCAGAGATCAGATTTACATGGTTTGGCAAAACAGCCTGTCCACAACCACTCAAGAAGAACGAGTCCGATAGCTTTATGGAGTTCCATTACAATAACTTTCACACAATAAAGCTTATTCCCTTATAGGTATATATAAAAGAAAATAAGCTACAACTCTGAGCCATGCTAAGTTAAGCTACGGCAATATTGCACCTTCCAATAGCAAAACATTTATACTAAAGAACAAGGATGATTTAAGCTAGTCAAATTTAACTGATTCTCATACTTCCCCTATAGTTTTAAAATCAAGGGAAAAGGGCCAAACATACCCCCTAAACTAATCAAAATGGCTCAGTTTTACCCTCCGTTATGTTTTTGGCTAAAAAATGCCCCTACAGTTATGTTTTTGGCTCAAAAATGCCCTCCAACTAGCAAAATGGATAAAAAATACCCTTCTTACTAACTGTAGGAAAAATGGTCCAACTGACCTAAGTGACAAAAATGGTTCTTCTTAACATGGAACCACCTTGGTAAGAAAACCTCTATAGAGTTGTCAGGTGGTAATCAAAACAAAGTGATAGCTAAGACTACCAACTTGTTGTACTTCCTGCTCATTATTAGTAGATGACAAAGACTTGCAGATACTCACTCGAGATAAGATTTATGTATTTTCCATTCCAAACGGAAAGATATGAAAAGACGAAGCAACACCTACTTGCCACAATTTAGCTTCAACTCCTTCAACAGATGCTGCCCCTTTCTTTATCTCTTCTGCTAGTTTCTCCACATGCCCATACATTGAGTAATATCTGTTGAAGAAATAAAATGTCAGCTATCAGTATTCAATGGATGAGAAATAAAAAGCTTGTAGTAACTCATATTACTGTAAATTTTAAGAAGATAGCAATCTGTCCCTCCTCCAATCAGATTAAACTGTGTTTTGTCCTCCGGACACTTGTTATGTTGCCAAATTGAATTGCACCAAAGCTCTCATTCAGACTTCATATATTAGTTCATGATCCCTTTACTCCAAATGCTATTCATCTCTATTTTCTTAGTCAACGCTCCCTGCAACTCTAGCTAAGACTACAACCTTAGGTTCTAAACTCGGTAAATATTGGCATTATTGCTGTACCACGTGGCTGAAAAACATTTACTATAGCCACATCCTCTTTGATACAAGGCATATCTCGGGGAGTGCATGAATAAACTTCTGAAGAACTCTGACTCCATTGGCATTAGAATGAGATACATAGCTGGAAGATAATCTTGAATGTGGATTGTGGACACAATAGCACCGACTGTCATCAAATCAAAGAACCACAAATAGAAAACCACTAAATCGCCATGAAAACATAGGAATGTTTCTTTCCCAGTGTGAATTCTAGGATAGACATTTCATTAAGTTTATGCAATCATTTTAAACACTCAGGTAAGGTGAATGAAACCAAATCCGTAAACGAACAAAAATGTTAAAAGGAATTAGATTCAAGATGGTTTTAAATCTCAGATTAACACCTATTACCCATATAGTGGTAGCTATCTGACAAATCTAACTTCACATGACTTCGTTTAAAAATTTAACAACTTCTAATCTCTTCTTCCGTTTTCTAGATTTTTGTGTATTCACTACTTGGATGAGTCCTATAATATATGAATACTACACTGAACTAGTTGAATATACAGTAATCTCTTTCTGGCAGTCCATTTATTTTCTTTGGTACCTAGAGATCAAGGTGACCCAGAGAAGGAACCAAGAGTTGATGGGGGTAGCCCATCCCCACATTGATTAAAAAATTTGATGTACCAGGAAGCTATGTTGCTCGGACTCTACAAAAACAGCTGCACCTATGTCGGATCCTCCAGAAATGCACTCTTTTAGGAGGATCCAACACGCACCCAGTGACATTTATGCATAGTCCGAGCAACATAGCCAGGAACTACTCCAGAGAAAATAACATCCAGACTTTCTAAGATTGATCTTTAGATCACTAAAGTCAAACAAATATGACTACTACTACACCCGCTATTACATTGTGGCAGTGAGGGAGCTTATCATATATAATGTTTTATTTCAACTCCGTAAATCCATTGGCGGACCCAGAAAGATTATACAGGTTCGGCATAAACTGTGCCTTTTAAAAATCCAATATCTATACGTGAGAAACAAGTTTAGAAAGAGCTAAATTTATATTTCAAAACCCCCACTCTTAACTCAGAGCCCCAATGTTCAAATCAACGTCTAAATCCGGGATCCTTCACAACCTACAACGTCTAAATCCCGGATCCTCCAAAACCCATAACGTCTAAATCCTCAATCCTCCAGAAGACCAGAACCCACACTCTGAACTCAGAACCCACCACAACGTCTAAATCCGGGATCCTTCACAACCTACAACGTCTAAATCCCGGATCCTCCAAAACCCACACTCTGAACTCAGAACCCACGACGTCTAAATCCTCGATCCTCCAAAACCCACAACGTCTAAATCCTCAATCCTCCAGAACCCACACTCTGAACTCTGAACTCAGAACCCACCACAACATCTAAATCCGGGATCTTTCACAACCCAATACGTCTAAACCCAGGATCTCTCACAACCCACAACATCTAAATCCCGGATCCTCCAGAACCCACATCCTAAACTCAAAACCCACAACTTCAAAATCCCGGATCCGCCACTTCACACATAATTTCAAGCTGAGGCACAGGGTGCAACCACATCAGCTACTCAAACACTACATCCACCCTTAATATCAAACTGAATCGAATTCAATGCACAATTTTCAATTACTACATCTGCCCTTAATATCAAACTATAAGGAAATAATAATTTATTAATTTTTCAATGCACAAATTTATCATCTCACTGTATTTAACAAATAATTTACCCAACTTTTAGCAGTAGCTAAGCTAAAATCTGATCCTTCAATTAATATACTAAAACTCTAAATAAAATAACGATGATTTGCGTGTAATTAACATCATTAATGCTAAATCGGTAATAAATCGAATTCAATAAAAAACGAATCAACTAATAACACTAAAGTTCATCCGATTTAAACGCAAAATCAACATGGAAAACAAAACTATTATCAATTTTTTTCAATAAACAACTGAAAATTTAGCAAATTTACTTACACTATGTAAATTTTGGTTGCCATTTTCGATTTGGAAGGAAGATTTGAGAGCAGAGTTGTAGAACCACAACTGTCTTTTCAGTTTCTATATTTATATTTATAGTTGCTAAATTAAATCCGATCCGCACATTGCAGAATCCATTTTTATTGGAAGTGTCGTCAAAGCCAGAATTATGAATTTGGGGTTCTATAGTCCAAGTCTATCCCACTAAATTATGTTGGCATATTGTAGGATTCATTTTTAAGGGCGTGATTTTTTAACAAAACCTTTTTCGTTCTTATTGTTGAAACTCGAGATCTTACTCATCTCATCACACTATTTAATTATTTTATTCGTTTTCTACTATTTTAATAATAACTTTACCGTGTACTCTATTTTTATGACATTGTAAGTTTTATATTTTAGATTGGTGATGTGTGATATTATGTAACAATGAAAAATGATATAATTTACTTGTATTTATCAAAACAATATTATGCAATTAAAACACATGATATGTTATGGGACGATATGTAACAACCAACCAAACAAGTTATTAGGTGATCACACATTGAAATAGGAGAGGACAGTGAAGAACTTTATAAAAGATACTAATAGGTTTATACAATACGAGAACTTTTGAACTTAAAGATGGCATAGACGGAGTGATTTACAAGAACAAACTTGAAAGTAAGTAGTCTTAAACTTTTAATCCTCCTTGCAAATAAGCAAAACTTCAAATTTAATAAATTTTGCCACATGGGCAACACTTTTGACCTTAGATCAGAAGTTCAACATCATTCATTTTCAAAGTCATTAAATGTAATTTCCTGCATAGACGGATGGACAAATCCGTTCGACTTTTAGCCAAAGCAGATAACAAGTGCTTAGATCATGACAACTATAACTATTTATATAAATATAAAATTGTTTTTTATTACTTTCTCTATTTTATTTCGTTTATCTTACTTTACTTATAAATTACGTGTTAAATCAAAATTATACAAATAAATGGAATCAAAGAAAACTACTTTAATTAGCTAATTTAATTTAGATCTTAATCTAAAGTAAATGTGGACAAATTGAAACTTGGAAATTCAAGAAAAGGCATGATGAGTGGATAAGTTTGACTAGCTCAACCAAGTCTAAATATGAGGGAAAACAAGGCAATAATTGACCTTTCTTTAGGTATGGATATGTGACATTGCCCCATCTTGCACTTGCAACATCACCAAACTTCTCAATTATTCACTCATTAAAGCTTCCTCTTTTTTTTCTTGATTGGACTTTTTTAACTTGTAAAATACTTCTAATATTATTAAATAAAGAAATTCTTTCGTCTTATTTTATGTGATGGTATATCTCATTATTGTTTTCAACGAGTATAGCATGATGAGTCCATGCTATAAAGAAAAGAACGAAATATCCAATATGATAAACAAAATAAAACCATGTCAAATTATGATAAGATGTCTTTCGAACGTGAATTCACATTGAACATTGCACCATATGATGACCAGTTGATTGTGCAAATTTTTTAAACTTGCGATTTAAAATAAGTTACAAACAATTCTCCGACTATAAATAATAAGATGAAAAATTAGAAGTTAAATTTATTACTCAACATAGATATGTGTTTGGAACATGCTAGACAGGTAAGAATATTACATAAAATGGAACCAAAAAGAATAATATTATATGCTTTAACTTGTGAGTTGATAGGAGGGTCCAAAAATGTACTGTGTCTTCCTTTGTTTCACATTACCAAGCAATGACTAGTAAGTTTGGCATGAATCTCAATAATTCCTATATAACTTAAGTGGCCAAATGCACAATGAAAACCAACAATAGCAAAAACAACAACTACGCGTCAATCCCAGGGAAGTAGAGTCGGTTATATGAAACTTCATTGTCCATGTTGCTTCATTTAAGCCAAGAATAATGGTAATAAATGGAGGATATGGTTAGAGGTCAGCTTATCGAGCTTCAAAAGGCGAAAATATAATTCCATTTGCAGTGCAAGAATCAGGCCTGCTACTAGTAAACTCAGTTGGCATCACATCTAACAGAAATCCAGGCTGTTTTGGCTGTGGTAGTGAACTCTCTCCATTTCAACATCAGAACCATGGCTGACATATTAGGTCTGTCTTCTGGATTCTGCTGGACGCATAACATACTGACTTTAATGCACCTCAATATCTCTGACATAGAACTCGAGTCCTCAAATGAAGAATCAACTAATTCGAGGGGTCTCCCTTCAATCCACGTTCTAACAGACTTGTTCTTCAGTTGGTAGGTGTAGTACACTTCATCGTTGTTAGATATAAAGCTGTAATCGAATACTGGATTCAACCTTAATTCAGGAGCATCACTAAATCCCTCTCCAGTCCATGGACCACCACGGAAGTACTTTCTGGAGCCCTATATTCATGGAGCTCTATCCCAGTACTTAGTTCTCCAGGGGAATGGTCATCTGAGTTCCTCCACGAAGAGAGCTGTCTATTAAGACCCGTTCGTAAATCCCATCCAAGCTTCATTCCAGGTAACAGTGTATCAGAAGGGTAATCAAAGCTCTGCCACAGATAGAAATCTGAGTTAGTCCCCTTCTCGTCTTTTAGGATATTCCCTGAATCTAAAACAAGCGTAATAGGGAATAAGACAGAGAACATCCATAGGTTTATAACATTAGCTTACAAAAATAATCGTTAGCAATCCATAAGAACTTCATATGATGGAATTTAGCCATTCTATACACAACCAAATCACACATATTCATTACTGTTCAATAATTTCCCGGGGAAAAAGATAGAGATTAGAGACAAGCTCCACTAGTCCCAAAGTGATGTAGATTTTACCAAGAGTTGCATGTATGGGTCAAAGTTATAATAGAAAAATGATACGAAGATATCTAATAGGAGAAGAATTGCTCGTGATTATTAAGGAAATGTAAATGACTAATTCTTCTAGCTAAGAGCATTCAACAGCTGAGTAAACTTCTAGGACTTTTCAGTGTAAACTTATGAGCTGACAGCTTATCATTTTATTCAATTAGCAATTTTTACTTGTCAAAGTAGGTAAATATCATTGTCAAGGTAACAATAGTATATAGTCTATAGTTTCCTAAGTTTGGTTAAAACACCAGCTCAAAAGAAAGACACAGATGGTAACACAGACATACTACAACAACATAACCAGTGAAATCCAACAAGTTTTGTGGGGAGTCTGGAGAGGATAGAGTGTACGCAAACTTTACCCCTATACTCTCGGAGATAGAGAGGTTGTTTTCAAAGGACCCTCGTCCCAAGTGCAGCAAATCAAAGTAGTTATGAAAATAGGAAAAACGACAGTGAAGAAAACATAGCAACCAGTGCATTCAGAAAAGGAACAGTAACAACAACAAAAGTAACAAAGACATACTACAAGAATAATAAATCCAGAAACAGCAAGAAAAGTAAACCAGCATTTGATAACTCAATAAGCAAACAACTAACAAGTGTCATCTGTATATATTTTCAATGTGTAAGTATAACAAAAGCTAAAAAGTCACAATCTTTTATATTAGAGGAAGTACAAGGAAAGTTACAATGAAAAGTTGAATTCTTGATGAAGAGCTTCATCTAACAAAAACTGAGACTGCTCCATCAACTCAGGACTTAATCTGAACATCAAAACACAAAATTCCATCTGATCCAAAGCTCCATCACCATCAAAATCCCCTTCTTTAACCATACCCTTAAGATCATCATCACTCAAATCTTGTAACCCTAACAAAGCTGAATTCTTCTTAAGACTCTCAAATGTGATAACCCCTTTATCCCTATCCATCAATAACTGAAACCCTTTACACAGCTCACCAATTAAACCATCCCCACCAAGTTTTTCAGCCATAAGAGGCAAAAAATCATTAAAATTGGATTTCCCTGAAGTAGCCATTGAAGAAATAAAAGTTGAATTGGTCAGAAAATTGATTGATAAAGAAAAGGGGTTATGGAGAATTGTATATAAAGGAGAAATTTGGACGGTAGAGTGGGGTTTCGAAGAAAAAGCCATGGAAAGTACAGCAAAGATGGAGTCTTTAACGCGAAATTGCCTTAACTTTGGCTTAGCCTGACAGTTGAGGAAGAAATTGCGTTCCAATTTCTAATGTCGGTCTTGTCACACACTAGGGGTGTATTTGTCTTTTTGAAATGATCCTTATAACGACGTCATTTATTCGGATATTTTTTAAGGAAAAATTACCTAAATACACAATTTATTTTATCATATTCTCTAAAATTTCCTACCATTCGAAAAAATTACGAAATCCCCTACTACCTCCTATTCTCGGATACATCACTTTATGCGATATATATATCTCGATGTACAAAATGTATCGAGATGTTGAGTGATGCATTCGAAACCGATACGCGATGTATCGGAATGTTGAGGGATGTATTTGAAATCGGGACGCGATGTATCGGGACATTGTGGAGATTTTTGTTTTGAAAAAAAATAGGGATAAGATTTATCATCTCTTTAACACTATGAGATTTGTGTAAAATTTCTTTTTTTTTAGTTATTCTTATAGAGAATATATAATATAACATAACCTAAAATATCAGTTACTCAAAAGGGAATATAAATGTTAAAACTAAAATGGTGTTATAAAGAATATAGCAGCTAGTGTCGTTTGTTTGGATATTTTTTACTGTTATTATAGAAAATATATAATATAACATAAAATGAAAGATTGATTTCATAGATAACTTGATTTACGTGAAATATTGTTGTAAGTGATATAATGACGTTGTTTGTTTGGATATTTTTTTATTATCATAGCAAATATTGTTAAAAAGAATAATTAATATAATATAACATGAAAGATCAAATGCACGGATAAAAAACTTAATTATTTTTTTCCATAATATCAACAGGAAAACACCAAAAAAAATTTAAAAATATAATTGGACGGAGAAATTTATTTACATTTAAACTTGACTAAATAGAAATTACCTAAATATAATGTGAAGCTATTATTATTCGAAAAGTCAAAAGAGACCTTTGTATGTCTTCAATGTACATGTTTACATTGAAGTTATAAAAATAAAAGTTGCAATGAAAAGTCAATCTTTCGAAAGGCCAAATATTTTTATATTTTAGTCTTTTGAGTTTCATAGAGGATCACCAATTATTTATCAAATATATTTTCTTTATTAATTATTCCTTTTTTACTACTGAATAATGGTAATATTTCAATTAGGAAAAGGAAATAAGTGATTGTTGATATTTGTTTTGATTATAGTCTATGATAGTTTAGATAGAAAACTCGTACACTTAATTTTAGATATAAAACTCAAAAAATCGAGATATTTTAGGTGCATTTTAAACCATTAACCTTGTTAAAGAGTATTGACAAAAGTTATAATGAAAAGTCAGCATCTTTGAAACTCTTTGTGAAAGAGTTTTTCAGTTGGATTGTAGTATTCGTATTGGGGTTCTTATTAATTTCAATTTGTGTCGTATAAATTTAATTAAAGAAAAAAAAACATTTTGTGGCATGGAGGGATCCTATCTATCCCACCACAATCTGTAATGTTGAAGGCACAAAATTCTATCTGATTGAGAAATTTGATTTTATAATCCATTACAAATGTTATTGCAATTATAAGACTTTTTCTAGGAGATTATTACTAAAAAAAATACAGAAAATAAATGTAAATACAACATGAAATCTTTGTAGAGTAATTTCCTTCGATTCAAATGATAAGTGGTCATACGAGATCATTTAAACATTAAAATAAAGTCCTCGAAATTGGATTTTCTTGATGAAGAAAGTAAAATTCAAGAGAAAAAAAACAATATTAGAAATGGCGTATTGTTCAAAGTCGAAGAGGGAGTTTGATTTTTAAGGCAACGTTCGATGAGGAAAATAACTTTCACCCAAAGGTAAGAGTGTTCATTCCACTTTCTTGAATCCATAACAACAATTGAAAATTGCACAATGAAAATCAAGAACAATAGTAGTAGATAAATGGAAGATTGTATTTAGAATTTGAATACACTTGGGATCGACTATCTGAATCTTTACTGCTTCATTTAAGCTCAACTCATGCCATCATCGTTATCAAATAAAGTAAAAAGGCGAAACCAAAACAAGTTTTAATAACGTTAGAAGTTCTTTAACGAGCCCCGAACGAGGAAAATGTAATTTCATTTGCAGTGCAAGAGTCAGTATCAGACCTGATAGAAGTAACTTCAGTTGGCATCACATCTCTCAGAAAACCGGGTTGTCTTGGCTGTGGTAGTGTACTCTCTCCATTCAACATCAGAACCACGACCGACATATTTGGTCTGTCTTCCGGAATCTGCTGGACACATAACAGACTTACATGAATGCACCACAATATTTCCAACATAGAGCTTGTGCCCTCTAACGAGGAGTCAACTAACGCGAGGGGTGTCCCTTCCGTCCACATTCTCCATGCCTGAAAAGGGAATAAAGAAGAAAAGGCATATTACAAAAACAAAACATTCAAACTTGGCTTCAACTGGCGATTAAGCCTTCCAACTTTGTGTATGCACATCTAGACATTTCAACTTCTGTCCATTGTGTCAGCAACATCGGGTATCCATGAGACATAGTGAGGATGAGTTGGAGTGTTAAGTTGTTAGTTGAGACCAAATAAAGGTGTCTAGATGTATACTCTCAAAGTTGGAGTACTTATTCCCACTTATGAATTATTCAAACAACAAAGAAACTGCAACTTCTTCAAATCTTACATATTCTATAAGACCGTGATGATGATGTGGATGACGGAAGCATCTATTCTTCTTTCCGAATACGATTTCCAACAATAGCAAACCGAAACTGAAGACATCAGATTTTACTGAAAATAGACCATATAGCGCATATTCCGGAGCCATATAGCCACTGCAAATGATCAGCTAATAAAATTACATGACAGATATGGATGTGTCATGGATGTAATTTATGGCCTGTTTAAACTTACAAAGTTCCGACAACCCTTTCTGTGTTGTCTCCGCACTGATCTCCTTGAAAGGTTCTTGCCAAACCAAAGTCGGAAATCTTTGGGTTCAGCTCAGCATCAAGCAACACATTACTTGCTTTCAGATCTCTGTGAATAATTCGCAATCTTGAATCCTGATGAAGGTAGAGAAGCCCACGTGCAATTCCATCGATGATCTGGAAGAACTTTGACCAGCCCAATTGTTTCCGCCTTGTTTGATCTAGCAGTTTAGAGTTAAGTTAGTCCAATTCTCTAACTAAAACTCTCATTCAGGGTTAACGGGATAGATATAAGAACTCTACTCTAAAGATACAAACCAAAAACAAAAGAATCCAAGCTCCCATTAGCCATGTATTCATAGATCAACATCTTCTCTTCATCATCAATACAACTTCCAACGAGCTTTACGAGATTTCGATGCTGAAGTTTTGCTATCAGCTTCACT
>JAJOOR010018776.1:0-18563 GCA_036250505.1 Solanum acaule
TCCTTATAACTAGGATAATCATTGTCTACCCCCCCCCCCCACAGTCAATCCTATGATACACGAACCAATTCATTCTTGTTAATTCAGCACCACAACCCACACATCCCCAGGATACACCCAGACACTCACACGATCCTTAGTCAAGATCTTTCTTTCATAACGAGTTTCACGATACTCAAGTACTTACAACTTGCATAACTTCAATGACCAGGCCAACATATTGTACATATCAAAGTTCAGAAACACATTTATTATGCACATAATCACCTCATCACATTCAAGAAATTACAACTTCACATTAACAGTTAATTCAGACAACCAGAAGCACGCATTCAAAGTTTCCAAGATACAATTCACAGATAAGTCCAAATTCTTAATTAATTATTTCACTCCATGGATGACTATTCCTGATCATCCATGCATTTACACCACCCCCTAGGGCCAGATACCAAATGGAACCTTCTTAGTTTCCAATTTGCTTTGCTTGTGGCCCCTGAATCGTGACCACGACGTCTAGTTCACTTCGTTGAGATACCCATTGAAATCGGGAGATACCAATTGGACTCAACTCATACCACAAGCGACAATAGTAGCTAGCGAGCCCCACAAAACTGCTAATTTCTATCATAGAATTTGGTCGAACCCAATTCTTAACCGCCTCAATCTTTAACTGATGGTAACCAGACCTTAAATCAATCTTAGAGAAAACTGATGCACCTTGCAATTGGTCAAAAATATCATCTATCTGAGGCAATGGACACTTGTTCTGAATGGTGACCCTATTCAACTGTCGGTAGTCTATACACATCCTCTCTTGCTTGCGATGGTGTTACCACTTTTGTTGCTCTAGTTCGGACCATAGAGTGAAGGAGGGAAAGATATCAATTTGTATCACCCAGATACCAATTGGATTCAAGTCATAGCACGAAGGAGTAGAAATAAGTTAGTTTTTCCTAAAGTCATATAGTCTCTCGAAGAAAAGTACAGACGTCATCGTACCGTTCTGCAAGACTCTACTAGACTCGTTTTGGTACAATGAGCTCAACGAACCTAGAGCTCTGAAATCAATTTTGTTACAACCTATACCATCGTGATTGGCACCCGCACAAACCCTCCGGTGGGAGAACCATTACTACAACCCAAACAAACAAATTTTATGAAAAACTAAGGCATTTAAAGGTACGGAAGCAGGTTTAGATGACAATAAAAATGAAGTTCCCATAAACTCCAAAGGTTTAAACAATTAACTAACCAAACTAATGTGGAAGAACAACCCCTAGAACCTGAAAGTTAATGTACCAAAACCATAACAAGATTCATAAGTCTAAACAAGAAAATCATCTGAAGAACTAGTCTAAGTCTGAATAGGATGGACTAAACAGAAAGAGAACTCAAGGCAACCTGGAAGAACTGGCTCACCCTTGAATTTGAATCGGCGATCACTGATCTCGTAAGTGAGGTCTGTCAATAACCGCCGAAAGATGTCCTGTACTCAACAAAAATAAGAGCAAGTGCAGTATCAGTACACAACCATAGTGTACTAGTAGGATCATGCGGCTATCTTAATAAGTGAAACAGATGCAAGTAACCACAACATTATAAAACAAGAATATTCCGAACATATACGATATTAGTCATCTTTTCAAGATCAATGTAGCATCCCACATTCTCAATAATACACATTGGTCATCAATTTAGAGAAAAATACAGTCTTCCAATATCAATCATCATTAGATATGAACATAACCATCACATATAGATACACAACCCAATTCAATGGTTCTCTCATGGAACCCACACCCAAACTGTTAGCATACCGGTTCGTGGTACCTGATCAAAGTTAGTGTGCTGGAACGTGGCAGCCGATCCCATGTTTATACCGAAACGTGGGAACTTATCCATGTTTATGCCAAAACGTGGTAACCGATTATGCCGGAACGTGGCAATCGATCCAATCAACAAACCATAATCACAATCACACTGTATATTCTAACAATCATACAACAAGAGGTGATTCATGGCATACAGTTATTCAAATATCCTTAATTACGATTAGAGTGATTAATAAAGCAACATTCACATACATGCATGCATTATAATGAGCAATTACAAACATATATCACACCAATATGAAATCACAACCATCACCTACCTTGAAACAAGCTTGAAACCCTAAGAAACTTGATCCTTCCCTTTCTGGATTCGTTCCGCTTGTTCTTCGTCTACAAACAATTAATATAATACGAGAATCAATAAACAATCACTAATTACCCGAATTACTAATAATTCTCTGAACCCTAGATCAAACCCATGATACCAATTATCCAAATTAGGGTTATTTCCACCATAGAATCTATAATACCCCCCCCCCCCCATCAATATTTACCCATTCTATTACGTTCTACGAATTGAAAAATGTATTCGGGGAGTGAAAAGCTTACCTTTAGTCTCAAGAATGATGAAAAATGAGTAGGAGTCGCATGTGGTTCGTTCCTTAGCTCTAAAAATCAAAATGTCCATAATAAGGTCGTTTAGGGGTTTATTAACGAGCTTATGTCGCATCGATCCCGCCACAACGCCCCTCACCCCGCTGTACCGGCCCCACTAGAGCGGCAAAAATCTTTGCCAAGGCGGCTTGCACAAACCAGTGAGCTATTTAAAGAATTCCAAGACCCCCATTTCACAACACACCTCTAACCAACGACGCTCAAAAAATACCCTTCACGCTAAGATCGATTCCGAGAGTTCTACTCGCCTGAATTTAATTTCGTAAAGTCATACGAATTTGTTAATGACTTATCTAACTACTCATGAAATCAAAATCATAATTAAATCACCTGATTGTTACAAGATTTCCCTACACCTTAATGACTCCGATTTCCTCCAAATCTGGACTAGGTTGGGAAAATCCAAATACTACGAAAAAGTTTTCCGGCCCCAAAATCTTTGTCCATTGGCTTTTCCCTAGCGACAGAATCAGGTCGTTACAATTCCGAATGGTGGTGTTATTCCAACTAGCTAGTCACAACATTTTTCTGCCAAAAAGAAGAATAGCTCTTCAAAGGCCGCCGTTGTTGTTGGTCAGGAGAAGGAGGATTAAACTAATCATTCCATATCTAGTATCGATATGTTTCTATTATTAATCAGATTGTATTCATAGAAAATTTTATAATTAAAACCTTTGGTTTCCTTTCTTCTAGTTTAATGACATCTTATATTTATGTGGCTTAGAATAAAAACTCAACATACTTGGATCTTAGTATTACCTATTGTTTATTTTTCTTCAGTTATCATATTATTTATTATTTCTAATGTTATTTATTTTGATATGTTCATAATTCGTGATGTGTATAATAGTTTTAGTTTTTTCCTCTCAAGTGTTCTTAGCAAGCTTTATTTACTATTTCCCAAATTGGAAATAGAATTTCAATTTAATTTGAAATTTCATGATAGATCTAAAGTACCGTAAATGAAAGTTTTTCTTAGAATGCTTTATAACTATTTCCCAAATTTGAAATACAATTTCAATTTATTTTGAAATTTCCATGATCAAATACTTGTAGTGAGTCGATCTAAAGTAATGTAAATCAAAGTTTTTTTTTATAAATATAAGAGATGAAATATTTGTAATCTGATCACAAATTCACGATAAATAAGTTCTAAAATCTCCCTTTTCATATAAAATAGTAGTATTATATATTCGATAGGAATCTAACTAATTTATCTTCTAACATGGGCATCTTGAATATGTTTGCTCTATATTGTTGGATAAACGATGAAAAGTAAAACACAATAAGTTTTGTATTGGTATGGAAAAATAGCTTGATATGTCAGATATATAAAATATTTGAAAAGGGACCTCAACAATTCTATTCACATATAATTAAACAAAATTATTTTCCAATTGAATATAAATTAAACCTTCAAATAATGTTATGCTAGTATAGAATAAAATTTATACTTTTATCCATTTCCAATGCGGTTAATCATCGGTATACTACTTAATTTTTTTTTTGATAAATACATGCATCATTTCTTATCTCTCAAATGTTCTCTTAACACACGTGAAGTCATATCACCAAAAAAAAAATTCATAGGTACAAAGTGTCCTCAAGTCATATCACCAAAAAATTCATAGGCTAACACACGTAAAAAATTAAGAAAATCGCCTAATTCATGTTGAATGACCCCTAAATGCTAAAAATATGGTGTGGATCAAGCTGAGGCTATAGGATTGTTCCCCAGGTCCATAAAGATTGTTCGGTAATTCGAAAAAAATGCCTGGAAGCCATATCGCCAAAAAATCCAGGGCTAACACACACACAAAAACACTAAGAAAATAGCTTAATTTCCTACTGAGTGGCTCCTAAATGCTAAACAAATGTGGAGTCGATTGTGGTAAGACTATAAGACTTGTTCCCCAAGTCCTTACGGATGGTTCTCTAAAGGTTATGAAAAAAAGTACCCGAAAGCCATATTACTAAGGAATTACAGGCTAAACACACACGAAAAATATATAAACCCCATATTTTTTGTTAAGTGGCCCCTAAATTCTAAAAAGAGTGGCGTGGATCATGGTGAACCTATAGAAATTGTTCAACAAGTCCTTCGGGATGGTTATGTAAAGATTTTGGAAAAAAGGTGTCCATAACTCATATCACCAAAAAAGTCCATAGGCCAACGCACATAAAAACTGAGAAAATCGCCTAATTCTTGTTGAGTGAACCTAAATGCTAAAAGTGGAGTTTATTATGGTGAGGTTATAGGAAATGTTCCCCAGGTCCTTATCGATGGATCTGTAAAGATTTTGAAAAAAAGGTGCTCAAAAGCCATATCACCAACAAATCTATGGGCTAACACACACAAAAAATTGAAACAATCGCCTAATTCCCATAGAGTGGTTCCTAATGCTAACAGAGTAGTGTGGATCATGGTGAGGCTATATGAATTGTTCCCAGGTCTATAGATGGTTATGTAAAGATTTGGGAAAAAGCTTCTTAGAAGACGTCACAAAAAAATACATGGGCTAATACGCACGAGAAATTGAGTAAATCACCTAATTCCTATTGAGTGACTGCTAAATGCTGGAAAAAAAAAGAAGTGGTGTGGATCATGGTGAGGCAATAGAAATTTTTCCCCGGGTCCTCACAAATGGTTTTGTACTAGATTTGAAAAAAAAATATGCCCAAGAACCATACCACTAAACAATCATGGGTTAACACATACATAAAACTGAGAAAATCGCATAATTTCTGTTGAGTGACCTTTAAATACTTAAAAGAGTAGTGTGAATCATGCTGAGTCTATAGGAATTTTTCCCCAGGTCCTTATGGATGGTTCTATAAAGAATTTTAAAAAAAAGCATCAGGAAACCATATCACCAAAAAATTCATGGCAAACACACACACAAAAATAGAGAAAATTGCATAATTCCTATTGATTAGCTCCTAAATGCTAAAAAATGGTGAGGATCATGGTAAGGCAATATGAATTGTTCCCCGAGTCCTTATAGATGTCTCTGTAAAGGTTTTGGAAAAAAGTATCTGAAAGGCATATCACTTAAATATTCAATGGCTAACGCACGAAAAATTAAGAAAAATTGACAAATTTAGGTTGAGTAGCCCCTAAATATTAAAAAAACTGATGTGGATCATGGTGAGGCTATAGAAAACTTTTCACTAGGTCGTTACGGATGGACCTGCAAATGTTTTGACAAAAAGGGTCCCAAATCTGTATCCCCAAAATATTCATAGGCTAACACATGAAAAACTAAAAAGATTACCTAATTCCTATTGAGTTACCCCTAAATAATTTTAAAAGGTGGTGTGGAACATGGTAAGGCTATGGAAAATGATCCTCCGGTATTTATGGATGGTTTTGTAAAGGTTTTGGAAAAAAGTGTCAGGAAGCCATCACAAAAAAAAATCCATGGGAGTTACACACAAAAATTTGATAAAATTATCTAATTATTGTTGAATGGCCCTAAACGATTAAAACAAAGTGGAGTGGATAATCGTGAGGTGATAGAAATTGTTCCAAGGGTCCTTACGAATGGTTCTATAAAGGTTTCAGAAAAAGAATGTCTTGAAACCATATCACCAAAAAATCCAAGGGTTATAACACACAAGAAAATGTGAGAAAATCACCTAATCTCCTATTGAGTGACTCTTAAATGCTAAAAAAATGGCATGGATCATGGTGAGGCTATAGGAATTGTACCTCATGTCCTTACAAATAGTTCTATAAAGGTTTAGGAAAAAAATGTGCGAAATCCATGAGATAACACACACAAAAAACTGAGAAAAATCATCTATTTTATGTTGAATGTCCCTAAATGCTAAAAAAAGTGTGTGCACCACGGTGAGGTTGTATTAATTGTTCCTAAGGTCCTTGTGAATTGTTCTATAATAGTTTTGAAAAAAAAATTCTCAAAGCCATATCACTAAAAAGTCCATGAGCTAACACAAGGGAAAAGATAAAAAAAAATTGCCTAATTCGTATTGAGTGGCCCTAAATGCAAACAAAATGGTGTGGATCATAGTGAATCTATAGAAATTGCTCTCCGTGTCGATATGGATGGTTTTGTAAATGTTTTAAAAAAAAGTGTTTGAAAGCCATATTATCAAAAAAATCATGGGCAAATACACATGAAAAACGTAAAAAAACAATTGCCTAATTCTTGTTGATTGCGCCCTAAATGCTAAAAAGTGGAATAGATCATGCTGAGGCTATATAAAATTTTCCCATGTACTTACGAATGGTTATGTAAAGGTTTCTAGAAAACGTTCCTAGAAGTCATATCACCCAAAATATTTATGGGCTAAGACACACGAAAAACTAAGAAAATGACCTAATTTCTGGTAAGTGGCCCCTAAATGCTATTAAAAGTGGTGTGTATCATGGTGAGGCTATACAAATTGTTCCCCAGGTCCTTATGGATGATTCTGTAAAGATTTCAAAAAAAATGTCTCTGAAAATAATATAACTAAAAACTTTATGGGCTAACACACGAAAAAACTAATAAAATTACCAAATTCTTGTTGAGTCTCCCTTAAATGTTAAAAAGTGGGGACTGGATATTGGTGAGACTATAGGAATCATTTCGGGTCCTTACAAATAGTTTTGTAAAGGTTTTGAAAAAAGTGCTCAGAAGCCATATCAACAAATATCAATGGGCTAACATACACGAAAAATTGAGAAAACCGTCCAATTCTTGAGGAGTGGCCCCTAAATGCTAAAAAATGTGGTGTGGATCATGGTGAAGCTATATGAATTTTTTTCCCAGGTCCTTATGGCTGGTTCTTTAGAACTTTTGGGGAAAAAAGTGTATGGAAGCATGTCACCAAACAATCCATGGGATAAAATTGCCTAATTTCTAATGAGTGGCCCTGAAAGCTAAAAAGGTGGTTCTATAAAGGTTTTGGAAAATAGTTCCTAGAAGCTATATCACAAAAATATCATAGGTTAATACACATGAAAAACTGAGAAAATTACATAATTTATGTTGAATGACCCCTAAATGCTAAAAAAAGTGGCATGGATCATAGTCATGCTATATTTATTGTTAACCAGGTCCTTACGGATGGTTCTGCAAAATATTTGGAAAAAAAGTTCCTAATAGTTATATCACCAAAAAGTCAATGTGCTAACACACACGAAATATTGACAAAATCACCTAAATTCTATTGAGCGATCCCTAAATGCTAAAAAGTGGTGTGGATCCTGGTGAGGCTATAGGAATTATTTCCCCATGTCTTTACCGATGGTTCTATAAAGGTTCCGGAAAAAATGTGCCTAAAACCCATATCACCAAACACACGAAAAACTGAGAAAATCACCTAGTCCTTTTTGAGTGTGTCCTAAATGATAAAAAAAAGTGGAGTGGATCATGGTGAGGCTGTAGGAATTTCTTCCCAGGTACTTACAGATGGTTCTGTAAAGGTTTTTGAAAATAAATGCCTAGAACCCGTATCCCCAAACACACGCGAAAAATTGAGAAAATCACTTGATTCTTGTGAAGCTTCCCCAAATGCTAAAAAAAACTGGAGTGCATCATGGTGAAGCTGTAGGAATTTTTCCTCAGGTCCTTACAGATGGTTCTGTAAAGATTTTGAAAAAAAAATGTTCGCATATTTTTTGTTGAGTGGCTTCTAAATGCTAAAAATGTGGATTGGATCATGGTCAGGCTATAGTAATTGTTCTCTAGGTCCTTACGGATGATTCTATAAAAGTTTTGGAATAAAATATCCTAGAAGACATATCACCCAAAAATACACAGGCTAACACAAGAAAAATTGAGAAAACTGCATATATCCTATTAAGTGGCCCCAAAATGCTAAAAAAAAGTGGAGTGGACCATGGAGGAACTGTTACCAAGGTCACTATGGATGGTTCTATAAAGTTTTTGGAAAGGAAGTTCCCCAAAGCCATTTCACCAAAAAAACATGGGATAACACACGAAAAATTGAGAAAATCGTTTAATTCATGTTAAGTGGGACCTAATGCTAAAGAAGTGTTTGTGGATCATTTTGAGGGTGTCCTTATAAATGGTTTGTAAAGATTTTGGAGAAAAAGTTTCCAGAGGACATATCACCAAAATATCATGGGATAACACACATGAAAAAGTGGAAAATTGTATAATTCTTGTTGAGTGACACCTAAATGCTATAAAAAGTAGCGTGAATCAAAGTTAGGCTATAGTAATTGTTCCCCATGTCCTTATGAAGGATTCTATAAACGTTTCGAAAAAATGTTCTCGGAAACAATATCACTAAAAAAATCCGTAGGCTAACACACACGAAAAAAATCACCTAATTCATATTGACTGGCCCCAAAATGCTAAAAAAAAACTAGAGTGGATCATGGTGAGACTATGGGAATTGTTCCTTAGGTTCTTATGTATGATTATGTAAAAGTTATGGGAAAAGAGCTCCAAAAAGCCGTATCACCAAAATATCCATATGTTAACACATGAAAAAAAATTAAAAATCGCCTAATACCTTTGAGTGACCCCTAAATATTTTTTTTTAAAATGTGGTGTGGATTATGGTGACGATATAGGAATTTTTCACCAAGTCCTTACGGATGGTTCTGTAAAGGTTCTTGAAAAAAAAGTGTCTGAAGCTGTATCACCAAGAAATTCATATGCTAACACACTTGAAAAATTGAGAAAATCGCTTAATTTTTGTTGAGTGTCCCCTAAATTCTAAAAAAAGTGGCATGGATCATATTGGAACTACAGAAATTGTTCCCTAGGTCCTTGCAGATGGTTTCGTATATGTTTTGGAAAAAAAAAAGTGTCTATAAGCCATATCACCAAAAAATCAATGGACTAACATACTTGAAAAACTGAAAAATTGCCTAATTCTTGTCGAGTGGCCCTAAAATGCTAAAAAAGATGTCGTGGATCATGGTGAGGCTATATGAATTGTTTTCATGTCCTTACAGATGGATCTGTAAATGTTTTGGAAAAAAGTACTTAGAAGACATATTACCAAAAAATACATGGGGTAACACATGAAAAACTAAGAAAATTATCTAATTCATGTCTAGTAGCCCCTAAATGCTAAAAAAAACTGGCATGAATCATTTTGAGGCTATAGGAATTGTTGCCAAAGTCTTTACGGATAGTTCTGTAAAGATTTTGGAAAAAATTTCCTTGAAGTCATATCACCAAAAAATTCATGGGCTAATGTGGATCAAGGTAAAGCTATAATGATTTTTTCCCAGGCCCTTATGGATGGCTCTATAGAGGTTTTGGAAAAAAAAGTGTCTATAATCTCAAATCTCAAAAATACATTGGTTTACACACAAAAAAAAAAAAAAAAACCTAATTCCTATGTGAGTGGCCCCTAAATGCTAAAATAGTTGAGTGGACAATGGTAATTCTTTAGAAATAGTTACACAGGTCCTTTTGGATGGTTTTGTACAGGTTTTGGGGAAAAATGTCCGGGAGACATCACCAATAAATCAATGGCTAATACAAAAGAAAATATGACAAAATTGCCTAATTCTTATTGAGTGGCCCCTAAATGATAAAAAGGGGGGTGTGAATGATGGTGAGGCTATGGGAATTGTTCATCAAGTCCTTACGGATGGTTTTGTAAAGATTCTAGAAAAAATCTCCGAGAAGCAATTTGACCAAAAAATCTATGGGTAATAAACACAAAAAAAACGGAAAAACCCACCTAATTTTGTTGAGTAGCCCCTAAATGCTAAAAAAGTGATGTGGATCATAGTCAGGCTATAGGTTTTATTTCCCAAGTACTTACATATGGTTCTGTAAAGGTTCTAGAAAAAGGTGCCTGCAAACTGTATCACCAAAAGATCAATGGGCTAACACACAAAAAAAATAAATAGAATATCGCCTAATTTATGTTGAGTAACCCCTAAATGGTAAAAAGGTGGCGTGGATCATGGTGAGGCTATAGGAATTGTTCCTTAGGTTCTTACATATGGTTCTGTAAAGGTTCTAGAAAAACAATGTTTGGAGGCCATATAACCACAAAATCCATGAGCTAACACACACAAAAAACTAAGAAAATACTTAATTCCTATTAAGTAGGCTCTAAATGCTAAAAAACGTGGTGTGGATCATGGTGAGACTATAGAAATTGTTCAACGGGTCCTTACTGAGAGTTCTGTAAAGGTTTTTGAAAAAACATTCTCGGAAGTCATATCACCTAATAATCTATGGGCTAATAGTATTTTGTCTTCCGGCTTTATCTTGTTAGGGCATTGGCTTGCCAGCATGAGGGCATATAGTGGGCACTGTTAGGGGGTCAACTTAAGTCGATCTAACCCACTTAAGTAGTCTAAACATTTAGACTCAATACACCTTTTACTTTTTCCCTCACGTTCTAGATTAACTCTAGACAAGCATATGAAAGTAGAACACACAAGCACGTCACAGGAACCAGTCCCAACTTTGTATTAAACTCGCGCCAAAAAGAAGCACACAAATAGTTTAGCCTTACAAAATTCGATCAAAACGCCTTCTACCTAAGACTGGTCTGCCTGACCCTTTGAATAGGCCACAGCGTCCAGTCACATATCAGGCACATGCCCATGAATTAAGTTAAAAATCCCAATTGATAAGCCAAATTTGAAATTCAAACTATAAGTCTTATCTACAATGTTGACAAGTCTGGAAACTGCCGATTTTGCCCAACTGCCCACGCATGTGAGAGGAACACGTGAGCAGTCTTCATCTTTGACGCTAAAATTACCCATCACCCACCCAATCTTGCGCCTGCTCACATGCCAGTCATGTGCACTGGTCCTACCTCGCCCAACTTGCCATTGGGGTGCAATCTCCTTAACCGCGGCCCTTGTCCAGCACTTAGCCTTCAACTTGTTTAGCAACGACCTTGTCACGATCACACCCTTGTCTTGCCTTGCCTTAGCCGCGCCTTTCCAGCCCTTGTCATGCCCTAGCCAAGTCTTACCTCACATGCCTTAGCTTCTCCAGCCCTTGTCATGTCTTAGCCACACCTTGCCTTGTATGCCTTCGCCACACCTTGCCTTGTATGCCTTAGCCACACTACTGCCAAGGTCTTCTTTTATTTGAACTTAACAATGACTAAAGTCATTGGGCCTTAACTAGGTTCATCATGTAAATCCCTAGCCAAGCCCGAGCCGCTCAAACCATCAAGTTGAGGGTCTAAGAAACTTCCCCCACCAGAAAGAAAGGAAGAACTTTTCTCCATAATCATTTTCTTTCCTTCGATGAAGTTCTATAAAATCACATAATTTTCTTTCATTCATAGAGGTTCTATAAAATCTAGAGATTATGAAGACAAGTGACTCATGTTAAACAAATCTGAGGAAAAAAAAACATCAAAATCAACAAATATACAACCAAATAAAATTTGAATAGCCAATACCATTGACATGGGATTTCATCTTTCTAGGTTGTCGAGGCCTTACAGAACTTCTTGATCGAGAAGGTGCCTCAAGGGCAAGCACCCCTATGGGTTCTGTACTCTTAGCAGAAGAATTCTTTTTTATGTTTGCTCCCAGTTTTGTTGTTTTTTCAATAAGAGACTCTGCATCTTGACCTCTGCTCTACGAATGAGAGAGTTGTGTTGAATGATTAACCTCAATGTCGATCGCCAGATGTACAAATACATATGTATATTAGTTACATATATAAATTATCTAACCGATATACATATACAATTCACCTCTCTCTCCCACTCTCTTCCCTCTCTCGCTCGCCTCTCTCCTCCCTCTCCCAATCTCGCTCGCCTCTCTCCTCCCAATAACATGTAGCTATGAATTGTAATTAGCAAACTATAGCTATGAGGCATAATTAAGCTATTTTTGAGTGGCAATATGTGAAAGTTCTCCTTTTTTATATATGTTTTCCTACTATTCTTTTAATTTAGTTTAGAGTAGTAAAATATTATTTTCTTATTAGTAAGTTTTTATATATGACTTTTCATTTGAAATAATTTATGTCATAAGATTAAAGGATAATTTTATACCTTTTATATATGCTTTACTCAAAATCAAAATATTCAAAAATATTCTTAACTCTATTAATTTGGCTAAAACTAAAATAGAAACATGAATAAAATTAGAGTGAGTAATAAATAATTTATCTATTAGATACAAACATGAACATATATGTAATATACATAAAATTTATATATTCATTTTCTATATAGCATTTTAATTAATTAAATACAAATATTTCAGCAATTCCTTCATTTTATACTTAAATAATTTTAAAAAGGAATTAAGCTTAGTTCAATATGTATTGCAGTATAAGTAATATTACAAACTAAATAAACTAAATGAGCATAATAAATTAAATTAAGGTTTCAATTCTTTTTTGAAAATATAGGTGAGTGGTCACATTCAATAATAATAACTTATTCCTTATTTTAATAAAAAAAAAAGTCATGCATAGATATACTCTCGAGTGACCGTAAGAAAAATGAAGAGAAGTTTGTTTTTTCTAAGAGTTGTTCATGCTATTTTAGTTTTATTTTTAATTTGGATATGAATTGTCACACTCTTTCTTTAAGGGGTTTTTCAAATTAAAGTATGGTATTGAGAAGAGATTATTTTATTTATTCAGAGATGCCACTTGAAATTGAGTCATGGTGTTCCATATCATCTTTTTGAATCTCTAACCAAAACGAATCTCTATTATTTTTTAGTCCGCAAAAACAAAAGACTGGGTAAGGAATAATATTGACCGAGGGGAAGGTATGAGGCCCCCCTCTAGTCTCATGATTCTAGAATGGTCGTTTTTATCAACTTATACTTTCAGTTTTTAATATTGTCTCGTGTTATAGGTTGCAATAATTTGCTCGTAATTTTTAACAGTTTAACTTTTACTAGTCTTAACCTAGATGCATCATTGCATTATTGATCTTGACATACACTGGTTTAGAGGTATAATTTTCTTCTTTACACGAATGCATCAGACCTAAGAATATTTAGGTACACGTCTTGGTTTGAATTATAAAAGTTCATCAAGGTGCGTAACCACATTCTTGAATTCCTTTTTAAGCATCTCAGAAAAGATGTATAGTTGCATTCTTTATTGAAACAGGGTTTTGAAATGTGTCATATATCTAATATTTACCTATTGGAAAAGGCTCAAAACTACCCTTAAACTATACGAAATAGCTTAAATACACCCTTAAACTCTATATCGGCTCAAAAATATCCTTCCCGTCAAATTATTAGGTCACAACTACCCTTCTAGTTAACGGAAGTATCCATGTGTGTGTTGAATGCCACATGGACTCCACATTGCACGCCAAACATACCCCCACCTCCACATGTACATAGACGAATTAAATCCCTAATTTCACTCTTTTTTTCCCCTCATTTCATCTTTCCTTAAGAATCAATTTCACATATTCTCCCTCATTTCATCATGTTCTCCATCAAAAGACCTAAGAACTTCATTCACCACATAGATTTTGAAACAATATCAGAATCCTCTATCAATTCTCTTGAAACATCGTATGCAAGAAGTCAAATCGTGTTATCAGTGAAAGTGGAGTAGCGGAGAGGATCATGTGAGGAAGTCAAAATCGTGTTATCAGTGACAAAGAAATTACATTTTTATCTACTTGTATTTTAGCGGTCCATTATGTGTATATTACATTTGAGTTTCCAAGAAATTTCCTACTTATTTTTATCATGGTACATATTATTGATTTTGTCTTCATGTTTTTTCAGTCGTAAAGAAATTCCTTGGATATTACCTTTACACTTTCAAATAAATATAGCTCATAATTTATTAGGTAAAGTTTCATTTTCTGTTGTTTTATTTAGATTATTTTTATTAATTCAGTCTATTTTCGACTAAGAAATATTTTGATCCAAAAGTGAGTTCTAATAGATACTAATAAAGTTGATATGATATTTCAGGTTCAAATTTTATGAGAGGCAATAATCAATAGGTGATTTGCCAAAATCTTAATGAAAAGAATTACTCAAATATAAAATATTTATTGGGTGAAGTCTTCAAAAAATTGAGATGATAACACTATGTTCCTAATATATACTATAAACTTACTACTAGCGTCAAAATAATAACATTAAGTAGCTTTCGAATTAGAGACATTGATCTGATCATGGGACATTGCATTTTTTAAAGATTACTTAATTTTTGAGCCTAATGCAAATGTATTATGTCATACACCACTTTTTTAGATATCAAGTCGGATATATGTTGATAAGAAACATATATTTGAAATAAGAAACAAACAATACACTCATATCAATACTACGTCTTTTTGTTTCGTTGCAACTCACTACTATCAACTACTTAATCCGCCTTCTGGATTAAATTTTGATTCAATGAATTTCAATTGAGATTATGCTTTTTCAGTAGAATTTTTGAGCTCTACATCCCAAAGGAACAATAGCAACTCAACCACTTGAGCTACATTTAATTACTGGAACTAGTTCACCTTTGGTGTGCTTGCCTTGTGATGTGAGGCGACTTGCTAATAGTTTCAATAATTTGTTATGGTGGAATTATTTTTCCACGTGGCAAAATTTTAAGTAAATGAGAAAGTGTACACATATCGTCAGAAATTAATCAGAGGTTTGTTTCATTAAATATTGAGTAATAATTTGCTTCATGATAGATCAATGTTGATAATTTAATTAGCAAATAGGATTAGTTTGATACTCCCTCTGTCCCTAATTACTTGTCCACTTTTGAATTAACACACTTATTAAAAAAATTATTGACATAGTGAGTTTACCATTTTACCCCCATTAATTATGAAGTGGTTGAATTAAAAAATTAAGATTTTCAAGAAGTTCTACCTTTTTCAAAGTAATTAATTGAGGGTATAATAGGTAAAAACAAAATTGTCCTTTCTTGATTTGTCAAAATGGACAAGTAATTAGGGACAACTAAAAAGAAAAAGTGGGCAAGTAATTAGGAATAGAGGGAGTAGTAAAGAGTGATAAGTGCCGATAATTATTTTGTTCTTATCATTTATGGTTATGGACCCACTATCCTATCACACCTCGAGCCTACACCCCGGACGTGGCTGGCACTTGAGAACCATTGTTGTCCCCAAGTGAACCCTTTGTCTGGCTTACTTACTCAGCGGAAGACTCTAAGCATTATTACAATGGTCAAATGCACTTACTCAATTGTTTAATAAAATAACTTAGAATTTTTAAAAGTCAACATTCAACTTGGCCAAAATGGCAACTCAAGTCTTCACATGTGAAATGATAATGTAAATACAATTAAACTACTAACTGTCTATGAAGCCTCTAAAACAAAGAGGGATGTCGGGACAGGACCCCCGGTCATCCTAACAACTGAAAAGCTTAAACAATTATGAAAAGGACCCTCCGGAAAATAAGGAGGCTCACCAACTGACTCTGAGTGCTCAACCTGATCAACGAGGCGCTAGATGCTGATCCTGGATACCTGTGTCTGCGTCATAAGACGATGCAAGCCCACTGGCATCAGTACATTGAATGTACGAGTATGCGAGTTGGAATGCTAAACACAACATAGGCTTGAAAAGAATCTGAAAGAAACACTTACCTTGGCTTTACTCAACTCCTAAATAACTTAACTCAATATAAAGCAATAAACATATGCAATATATAGAAGGCTTGTAAAATAGTGGAAAACAACTTAGTTCGTTAAAGAAAATGCAATAACAAACTCAACTTTGCTTATATAATAAAGTAATATAGTTTCTGTGGGAGTTTCTCTAACCGACAACCACCACTATGAGCCTAAGTGGTGATACAACGTCTTGCCCACGCTGCCCGAACTGTCCTATACGTTGCCGTCATATAGAACGTCTTAACTAAGTGGATCCACTAGTCTATGCTAAAAGCATCTTAAAAAGTCATCTAAAAAGTATGATCCTTTACTACCCATGATGGCTACATGTTTATGGAGACTTGAGTTAATATGAACTCGCATCCCCATATCGGTGCTCAATACTACTCCCAAAAATATACTTAGCTCATATGTTTTAAAAACAAACTTCTTTTTTTGGTTTGAGATAATTACTCAAAGATTAGCTTAAAATCTCTCTTGGAATCGATGTTCCCTTTTCTTGTTCAAATGTGAAAACATTTATAAACTCTTTAGGGAATACTTAGTTCCCTTATATCATTTTAAAGAAAATGAACTCAACTCTTTAATCTTTGCTTAACTTAAAACTTAAGTCTTAAAACAAAGTTTAAACATTTGTAAAAGACTTTTGAAAAACTTTAATGAACTTCTCTTGACTTGCTTCTTAACTTCTAAACTTGACTCTTAACTTTCCTTGAATTGAATTATCGATTCAAGGATTGTGATTTGTGATAAGAAAGATCTCATGATGTTTAGGAGTGTTTTTAGATAGCTAAACATGAGAAAAGATCAAAAAATCACTATCTAAGGGTAGGTCCGCGATGCGAAGATGTATTTAAATTTTGGTCACGGAAATACTTTTTGAGGCAGAACGGTCCGTGACAGCTCCGCGACACGAAGGAATTTTTCCCAAATCTGGGGAGCAGGCTGCGGCGCAGAGCCAGTGCCCAGATTTGCCCGACTAATTTTCTTCTTCGTTTTCCAGCCCCAATTCGTCCAAACTCGGTTCTTTTGACCAAATTCTTTTTAGATACAGATACCCAGCAAATGTACCTAAGAACCTAACTCCAACCAACTCAAAAATTTGACGTAATGATCTCATAAACATCTTAATCTCAGCCCAACTCAAGAACAACATCAAATTCAAGAATACATATCAAGAACATCAACTTTCAAACTCTTTTAGGATGAATTCACGCTGAAATAAACATGTTTGTCATGTGGGTGAACGAATCCAACGTTATGAAAGCCTCACATACCTCGTAGGATTAAATCCTTGGAGAAATCCACCCAAAAATCTCCAAGAAATCGACGAACTTTGAACTTTTCTTCTCCTTTCTCCTTTTTTCTCTTTTGGCCAAGCCCTAGCGTGAACTTCAACTTTTCTAAACTGGTCTAATTCTGATTAGACCCTAAATTAATTACCAAAAATGAAATAAAATAATTGGGCAAGGAAAAGATTGACATACCCATCCAAAAATTTGGATTAGACTTTCCTTATCTAAACAGCCCAACTTCCAAAGGGCATATCTCACTCATACGAACTTGGAATCGCGCAAACTAGGCGGCGTTGAAAAGGTAATTCAACGATATTTCCTAAGGTATCTAGAAACACACCTAAATCATCCTAATCTAGGACTTATGGTCGTTTGAAGTTGACCAAAAACCCAAACTTCACAATTTTCTACATTTTTCATTCTTTCCTAAAATATTATTTCCCATTCTTAGCTTCTTCCTAGTTATTTCAAATTGCGAGATGTTACATTATCTCCCCCTTGGGAACATTTTTTCTCAAATGAGATTACTCTTACTAGGCTAAGGGTGTAACATTAACCATTCAGTTCAAACACCCAACAAGCAAATGAAAACAAACAACATGCTCATTCATAAATTAAAGAGGCGAGATGTTACAATATCTCCCCCTTGTTAACATTTTTTCTCAAATGAGATTACTCTTACTAGGCTAAGGGTGTAACATTAACCATTCAGTTCAAACACCCAACAAGCAAATGAAAACAAACAACATGCTCATTCATAAATTAAAGAGGCGAGATGTTACAATATCTCCCCCTTGTTAACATTTTTTCTCAAATGAGATTACTCTTACTAGGCTAAGGGTGTAACATTAACCATTCAGTTCAAACACCCAACAAGCAAATGAAAACAAACAACATGCTCATTCATAAATTAAAGAGGCGAGATGTTACAATATCTCCCCCTTGTTAACATTTTTTCTCAAATGAGATTACTCTTACTAGGCTAAGGGTGTAACATTAACCATTCAGTTCAAACACCCAACAAGCAAATGAAAACAAACAACATGCTCATTCATAAATTAAAGAGGCGAGATGTTACAATATCTCCCCCTTGTTAACATTTTTTCTCAAATGAGATTACTCTTACTAGGCTAAGGGTGTAACATTAACCATTCAGTTCAAACACCCAACAAGCAAATGAAAACAAACAACAT
>JAJOOR010018777.1:0-15045 GCA_036250505.1 Solanum acaule
GGGGTATTTGTGTTATGCTGTTGATAGTTTGTGCAATAATGTATTTATCTGTAGATAATAAAATGTCCATTTATTTTGATTTGTGTTCACTAACTTGTGAAGAAAAATATTTGTACTAGCTAGTATATTCAACGTCCTTTCTATCTAGGATATGTCCAAGTAATGCAACATTGTTTAATTTTATGTTGATTGATATGGAGTTTCTCACAAGAGACTTGCATCGCATGGTGTACTGTACTATACAAGTGTGAATTAAGATAAACTCTAGTTTTTGAAAACCATTTGCATCAATCAATTCTCTCCCTGGTGTTATTCCTCTTTTTGCTTTGCCTTTGTTCATCTAATTTTCTGCATGCATTTTTATATGTTATGCTTACATTTGCATCGATGGTGACTGTTCTCCATTGATTATGATTTACCACAGGACAGGAGTAACATATGAGAGAAGAAAGCAGTTAGCAAAACGTTGCTGAGGAGAAGCTTGGTCCTCAACTCATGGTTATTGCTCCCTCCAATCAAGTTGAAATATTGTTTGTTTTGACATTAGTATGTTCCTTGTTAGGGGATGCACTTTGCATTTTTTTAGCAATATTTTTGTGATTTGATTTTATTTTTTTTTTGCTATAACATATGGAAAGTTTTTCTTAAATGAATCTTAACATATAATTGGAAGAAACTTATGCAGAGTGTCGAACCATAAACTGAAAAATCATATTTATATTATGCACGGTGTACTGAAAAAACTTACGCAGAGTGTACTGACCTTTGTACCTACTGGAGCATCTAAAAATGATGGGACTGGACCTTTGTTTCTACTTTCTACAACTTTGTAAAGTTCATGAATGAATTCAACTTACTACATGTTGTAATCGGTGAACTGAACTCTTAAAAGGGAAAAATAAGTTTGTAAAAAGAACCACAAACTCAACAAGGCTCACCTTTCAGCTTGAAGCATGGGCAGCATATTTTCCTACATAATGCAAATATTATCTCTAAACAAGTTTTGAGATTGGCAGAACCACGGAGGTGTCAACCACTGCACATATTCCAAAACATTGTTAGGAATGCCCTAAGACGGTTTTCGATATACTCTTGGCTCAACTAAAATATCAAAAACAAATATCTCTATAATTGGAAAATAACAATTTTCATCTAGTTTTGGATTTCACGGGTATTATCATGGAGTTTCACTCGTAAATTTGCGAAATTCCATAATAATAACCATATTTTCATTTACAATGAGACCAATAAAAGCTAATTTTACATTATGAAAACGAGCTGACAGAGCAATTATTAATACCATTTACAATAGTTTGGACTTTATAATATTGATGACTAAAGAGAAAGAGAAGAAGTATTACATACAAGGTTGAGAATAAAATAACAACTTAGAGAAACCTAGGTAATTACACTTCTAAACATAAAAAAGAGTCCTATAAGAAATAAGAGTCCTAAAATAACAATTTGCAATTTGTGCTTGATGAAATTGTTTGTTTATTACTACTATAGCTTACATACAGTTTGATAGTGGGAAGATAGATGTAAGTTACCACTACTAATTTCGTCTTAAACTTTGGTCTCGATGGGTGATGAAGTTGTCTCTGGTGGTAATGAAGAAGTTGTCTCTGGTGGTGAAGAAGTCGTCTCTGGTTGTGAAGAATTTATCTCTGCTGGTGATGAAGTTGTCGAAGTTGATGCGCTTTCCTCTGAAAACTTGAAGGCGGTGGTTACATCTGTCAAGAATTTTAGGTGGATCATGCCCTGGGATGAAAATTCTCGTAAGTTGATCAGTTCCTTTGAACTTGTTTTATTCCCTTTAATTGCTACCAAGGCCAATTTTATGATAATTGTTGCAGCAGCCTTTCAAATGGTATTTCTATCTAATGCTAGGCCTCACCACATAGTATCCTGTTTGCTCTCCATTTGGTTAGGGCTTTTGTATCAGTTCATCTTGAATCTTATGATGGATCAGCAATTGTATCTTACATAATTGATGAGTTCTTCTTTGATTTTGGTTCCGAGCACCTATCTTGCTTGTCGCAGTGAGAGTTAAGGTCGATTTTCCCATCAATGAGTTAAAATTGATTTTTTTGTGACTTGTATGCTAATTAGAGGTTTGTATACTTGTTAATTTCAATTGGGTTTTCGTTATTTCTTAATGGGTATAAAGTTTAGTATTGGGTTGATAATGAAAAAGGTAGAATTTTGGTTTACTTACATATTTTATATAGTTGACGTCAAGGGGTATGAAATTGTTTGTTTATTACTACTATAGCTTACATACAGTTTGATAGTGGGAAGATAGATGTAAGTTACCACTACTAATTTTGTCGGATTATACAGAGATATACTACTTGTGCTTTTATCTCTTTGTTGTTTGACGATATATGCAGCTAGCCGGGACTCGATGGGTGATGAAGTTGTCTCTCTGTTCCTCCGCACATGGACGCTTTCCTCTGAAAAGTTGAAGGCGGTGGTTACATCTGTCAAGAATTTTAGGTGGATCATGCCCTGGGCTCCTGAACGTTTTCGTAAGTTGATCATTTCCTTTGAACTATTGGTATTAATTGCTGCCAAGGCCAATTTCATTCCTATCATAATTATTGTAGCAGCCTTTTCGAGTTCAATTATGGATATTTCTATCTAATGCTAGGCTTCACCACATATTTCTAATCCTATGATTTTGGAGGAAAAACACATAGGGAGAATTGTGTTTCGTAAAAAGGAGTTGCATGCCTTGCTGATGATGTGAAAGAGGACTAATTTTATAGTATCGTCTTCCTTTTTCTCATTTGGTTAGGGCTTTTGTATCAGAAAACATGTTCATAATGAAAGCCAAGGTGTAGGAACCCTTTCTTAACATCCCCTCTCTCTCTCTCTCTATCCCATTTTCTTTGATTCCCCAAAACTTTTAGGCTACACAAGTTCATCAGTAGTAACATTTTTTGACTTAAAATATTCAAGTGTTTTTTGGATTCATGCTCAATCCTCAAACTTATACTTGTGCGGGTACAGTTTATGAAATTTATCTTGGCGCAACTTTTTTTAACTACATCCATGATAGCCAAAACAATATTATAAGTTTTTCCTCTTGAAACAAATTTCTTTCTTGTTTGATGATATATGCAGCTAGACGGCCCCCGATGGCTAATTCTAGCCAACCACATTATCCTTTTATTAGTTTTAACATGTATGCGCAGAGAAAATACCAAAATTTCTTTGGAGACGACAAGTTTTAGTCATTGTCTTGGTATGCTCAATGCTGCGTTTTTTTTGTAACTTCCATTCCTTTTTTCTCAGGTGAAGGTGGTCTCATTGTGGGTATGGATATGTCGTTGTGGTATATGTTTGGTAGCATTCCCCCGATCTCCATAATCATAGGCATAATGATATTACTCGGTGATCCAACTGTTAACAAGTGGTTGCTGATTCCCGACACGATTCTCATGTTTTTGGGGGGCATGGTTACTCATCCGGCTCTGCTGGCATCTATTATTTATTGGTATCGTGACATGCCTTTCCGTTTAATTGGTGCCAAGGCCAAATTTAAGCTCGAGGTCATTCCTATGATAATTGCAGCAGCCTTTCATCACCTTTTGGAGTTCAATTATGGGTATTTCTGTCTAATACTAGGCTTCACGACATATTTCTATACCATTGCGCACTTCATGCGCGCAGCGTATGATATTGGAGGAAAAGACGTATTGTTGGGATTAGTAATGCTGGTTCTTGCTTACTTTCTCAAGGGAGGATTGTTAGTTAGAGGTTTGGGTTTGAGCTTGTGTGTTGTATTGTGTTTCTATAGATATGTGACATATTATGCTCCTGAAGTACCTGAGCATGGTAAAAAGGAGTTGGAGCGGTTGCCTTGCTGACTGAGGACCAACCCATCCAGAATACGGGCCAACGGTACTTCTATGGCTCTTCTCATTACCTTACTTGGTATTACTGTAATATATTTGTTGTCGGTCTTTATGATTTCACGCATGTATTTATGACTGTTCTCCGTTGTTTATGATTTATCATAGGATCTTGAGAACAAGAGAGCTCAAGCAACATATGAGAGGAGAAAACAGTTAGCAAAATGTTGCTGAGGAGAAGCTTGGTCCTCAACTCATGGTTATTACTCCAATCAAGTTGAAATATAGTTTGTTTTGAAGTACAATTTTGATGTTTTGACATTAGTTTGTTCCTTGTTAGGGGATGCACTTTGCTTTTTTTTTTAGTTGTATTTTTGTCATTTGATCAGACTCTTCCCTGTTTTTTAGTGCTTTTTTTTTTTTTTGCTATAACATATGGAAAGTTTTTCTTAAATGAATCTTAACAATGAAAAAACATATAATTGGAAGAAACTTATGCACAATGTGAAAAATCATATTTATATGGTAGCTTGTTCATGATCTGAAGTTTTATTTGTTGAATGTAACTAATTTCAAAGCATGATTGAAAAGTGACCAGTAAACACTATTTTATTTTACATCATTTTACCCAAATTACCTATTTGGATAAATTTATTTTTTATTTGATTTTGCAATTATTGGGCCTCAAAGGAAGCTTTCACAAGTCGATAATAGTGGTTATTAATTAGTATAGCTTACATAAATCCTATAGTGTAATGACCTAAATTACATTTTATCCTTATTTTTTATTAATTTACAAAAATTGGGTAAGTCTAATACTGAAAGGTCGAACCAATGGAATGAAGTATAGCAAGACCGCCATTAGAAATTTCTGGACCATTCCAAATGCACTCCAATATGAACTCTCTGAATTAACAATGTTTTCCACCCCTCTTCCAGTAAAGAGACTGGAAGTAACAAATTCAATAATTTTTATGAAAAAACTAAAATAAATACAGAAAAGGGTCAAAAATATCATTAAACTATCTGAAATAGCTCATATTTACCCTTAAACTATATTTCGGCTCAAAACTACCCTTCCCATCAAACTATTGGATCAAAAGTGCCCTTCTTATTAACTGATAGTAAGCTTTTTCGAGCGTGAAAGTTTGCCTAACACTTGGTTCTAACTTACATACATTTTATCCAGAAGTAGTCCTTGCTGGTGGTTGATCACGTAGAGATGATATGGAGGATAGTGTGTATATAGCTTACCTTACCTAGAGTAGAAAGACGGTTTTCGATATACGTAAGATATCAAAAACAAATATATAAAACAATGATCTCTATACCACGTAGAGCTGTGTTTGGTGATTTTGAATTATCCATAACAGCCATATTGTGTTAGCTAGTTTAGGTTACTTTTCACCACAGGCCATTTGCCTCTGGCATGGAACATATTTACCATATAAGCTCCAAGAGATTATGTAAATTAGCATTACAATACTACTAAAAGAAGTGGAGAAGAAGTTAAAAATTCGAAGTGAGGAAAACAATCTTTAGTATAACTCAATATTTATCACAACCATTCAACAATAGCTTCTGCTAGATTTGGCTTCTCCCAGATATCAGAGAGCTCTATCTCCAAAGTTTTCAGAGAATAGCATTTGGGACTATTTGAACACCAAAAGTCACTTCAAAAGATAACATCCCACGCCCTCAATCAATGAATGTGTAAGGTGAATGGTGACCAAGACAATATATAGCTATCAGAGCACAGACCCCAAACCATGTGGGACTTAACAAAGGCATGCTCCATTATCTTGATCTTGACTTCTAGTTGATTTCAAGGGCTTCGAGCTTAATCTTGAATCTGGTGGTCTTGATCTTGATCATTCTTGAACTTGAACTTTATCTTGATCTTGACTTCTCGTTGAATCCAAGGGCTTCGAGCTTGATATTGAATTCGGCGGTCTTGAGCTTGATCGTTCTTGAACTTGAAATTTATCTTGATCTTGACTTCTTAAATTTTGAATTCTTGAACTTGTAGCTTGTAGAGAAATCTGTGGTTTTTTATCCACAAGCTTTCTCTAGTTTTTTGTTAGAATTCTTGAACTTGTAGAGCAATTTGTGGCTTTTGATCCACGAGAAAACTCTACGGCTAGCTTTCTCTAGCTTCTTGTTAGAATTCTTGAACTTGTAGAGCAATTTGTGGCTTTTGATCCATGAGTTTTCTCTAGCTTCTTGTTTAGAATTCTTCGTTCCTTTTCTAAATTATGAGGACCCCTATTTATAATTTTAAGGAAAAATTACTGAAATACACGTCTTATGTTTTCCTTATTTCCAATATCCCCTTCTATTTCTAAAAACCTCTAAAATCCCTTATTTCTTTAATGTATATGAGCTACATATTAATGTATCCAAGAGTATTTAATGTATTCAAGCTACATATTATGTATCCGATTTATTTTATAATGTATCCGAACTAGTTTTTAATGTATCCGAGCTACATATTATGTATCTGAGCTAGTTTATAATGTATTCAAGCTACATATTATGTATCCGATTTATGTTATAATGTATCCGAGATATTCTTTAATGTATCCGAGCTACATATTATGTTTCCGATTTGTGTTACTTTTTAAGAGATTAATGTAATTACAAACTAAAGAGGGATAGATTATAATTCCATATTAAAACTATGAGATTTATGTAAGTTATACTAGTTTTAAAATAGAGAAGTTGGGATAGGAATACGATTTCCTTTGGCCAATCAGATTTAAGTGACATGACATATGGGCTTTATGAAGCGGGTTTTAATTAAATCTATATTTATTATATTTAAATAATTAACTCAATTATATTAATCCATAATATTTATTTGGACTAATATATTCATAAATTTAATATAATCCAAATTATTTTACAAATTTATATTTAATAAATTTTAAATGACTACAGTAAAATTTAAGACATTACATAAAATATATTAACACATCAACCAAGTTAAAATGAATAAGAAAAAATCTTAAAATTGGATAATATTATCAACACCCAAAATTTCATTCAGCAAAAGCACAAGCATCCAACTCTGAAATGGATGTAAAATTGTGCTTGGTGCATCAACGTAATTTAGTTCTTGCAATGCTCATCAATATTCATGAAAGCTTTCAATTACGATACTATTCACATGCATTCCTTTATCTTCGCACTCGTGTATGTTTCCTTCTATTTCTTCACAAAAGTCTAAGCGTTAACTATTATCATTCCGCTGTAATATGTACTTTGATTTTATACTTCCTTATGTACAATTCAATTCATCAATCAAGAGTACACTTTATTCTCCTTTAATAATCCTATAATATGGCTCAAATTCTGCTCTAACGTTTTTTGCTCTCATGATTTCAAACATAAATCAAAGCAGAACCACAGACAAATGAAGCCTAATTAAAATTTTATTTCATAACACGTTATCAGTACGATTCTCTAATCAACTAATCAAATAATACAAAAGCCACGAAGATATGTGTGCACTGCCCCAACGGCGTTGATTTGATGAAATCAATGGTATTCCTTCTCTGGTAAGACATATTATTGATAATAGAAGAAAAGGGACTTGCATGGTGTACTGTTACTATACAAGTGTGAATTAAGATAAACTCTAGTTTTTGAAAACCATTTGCATCAATCAATTCTCTCCCTGGTGTTATTCCTCTTTTTGCTTTGCCCTCGTTCATCTAATTTTCTGCATGCATTTTTATATGTTATGTAAGCTTACATTTGCATCGATGGTGACTGTTCTCCGTTGATTATGATTTACCACAGGATCTTGAGAACAAGAGAGCTCAAGTAACATATGAGATGATAACTATCTAAAGGTACTTATAACAATTCAAAAGACTCTACCAATTACAACCACTCATTTTTTTATAACTCCAAGTAGAATGCCATTCATATAAAACCTTCTCCAGAAATAGAATTCAGCTCCCATTTTTCATTAAGGGAAAATGGGGAGGGGATTACAAGGTGGGGAATCAAACCCACAAAAGTCCAGCTAGTCAACCAACTAAGCTACTATGATTCCACCTAGAATCCAACTCTTTTTCTTAAAAGTGAAAATCAAGAGAGGGATTACAAGGTGGAAATCACACTCCCTAAAGTTCAGGTAGCCAACCAACTTAACTACTAACATTCCCAGTAGAACTCAGCCCATTAACATTCCAAACCAGTTAAATAGAACTATTAATTAGCAAAAATTCAACCAAACCAAACCAAAACAAAACCTTTTTTCAGAATTCAGTTCATTAACATTATCAAGGAGTTAAATAGAAGTATTACTTAACAAACATTCAAGTAAAATTCGATTCAGAAACAGGGGATCTGATGAGATCGAAGAAGAAGAAATAAAAAAACTTTTTTTTTCTTTTTCTGTAAAATTACAGTATTAAAAATTTAAATTTCTGTTACCAATTTTTGCTTTTTTTTTTTGGATTTTTATTTTTATTTATTAATAGTGTTATTTATTTGTTATTCCCACCTCAGTTACAACTATGACGTGGAGTGAGGTTTAATGGGCTGACAAATATACATATACATATACAATTCACATCTCTCCACTCTCTGTCCTCTCTCGCTCGCTTCTCTGTTCCCTCTAACATGTAACTACGAATCATAATTAACAAATTATAGCTATAGAGCATAATTAAGTTATTTTTTAATGTCTATATATGAAAATTTCCCTGGAAAAATTGTTCTCAAATATTACCTAAAATAAATATTCATATACAAAAGTGAATTAATTGATTCAATCAGTTTATATGATATTCTTCATATTTTAGGAGGTTTTATAGTGTTAGATATTATTTACTTGATGTTTGTGCTAATTATCGTGTAGTTGGCGAATTTTTTGAATCATAAGAATAACAAAATCAATAGCTACTATGTTTAGAATATTTCACCACAAGCATATTGAAGGTGCGATCTTAAAACTATAAAGTATAATTTGAAACAAATAAGCAGATAGACTTGAAAAAGTTTAGAAAGAGTATAAAAAGAGTATTTTATCGTTCTATTTTTCGCACAAAACTCTATTTGTCTTTATTTCATTTAACGTATTATATTCCGTCACGATCTATAAATTAGTAGGGTCAATGATACTAATACTTTATTAAGTACTTCATCTTCATGTACTATTGGTAGCTAAATCTTTTAATGATTGCTATTTTTTGCCTTTTCGATTGGTGATTTTATATAATTAAAACTCTTAAATGTTCTTGACTCAATATCAATATATAGGCCTGAACATATTAAAAACAATGGTATAATTTTTAATCACTGAGTTTTGATTGTGACACAATTTTGAAACTGAAAATTAAAGTAATTTTTTCATTTCATGAGTACTACTCAACTAAATTACATTAATTTTTACCAACCATATTTTCTAATCAACTCAGATGCAGGAGGATTATATTTAGGAGAAAAATAGAAACCATCTTCTTTAATTAACCAATAACATATTCCTGAGTCAAGTCCTCCTTCAGCACCACAATTTCCGCTATCTCTGTACACTTCAAATACAACATCTTTTGTACCCCACCAAAAATGACAAAAGAACACCGTCTCACGAAGCACATTAAACCCAAACTTGAAATGGAAATCATCGTTGAATTTAGGATAATGTATCCCGAGATCATCATTTCCAGATGCACAATGAAATTTTATTGGAGGATCATTTTTTTCAATACCATCAACTATATGACAAGTAGTAGCAGCATTTGTTTGTTGAACAAATAATAAAATTGATAAAACCAATAAGGAAGAAAAATTATTTTTCATTGAAAGAAAACTCATACTCTTATAATTAGTTCAATGTTTATTTTACCTTCTCTAGTAAACACCTCTATTTATAGTTGTTTCGTAAAGCTTGTTTGAATTAGTTTTTCAGTTATGACTCATTAGTCAAAAATCATAAATTAGATTTTTTGACTAATGATTCTTTTTATTAATTTTTAGCATTTTAGGTAGTAATGATCTATGTTAGTTAGATCATCTTCTAATTAATATGGATAATAATTTGTGTTTTATATTCTACTTTTCTCACTCTAATAGTCTAGGTAGCTTTAATTGGTAGTAGCTATGAGATTAGGATGACATAGATTATAATAGCCCGTTTTGATTGGCTTAAAAAAGTAATTTTTAAGTTAAAAAATAAAAAGTCAAACGTAAATGACTTCTAAGTAAAAAAAAAGTTAAACTTATATGACTTTTAAGTCAACAAGTAAAAAGTCAAACTTAAATGATTTTTAAGTCAAAAAAAAAAAATCAAACTTAAATAACTTTTAAATCAAAAAAATAAAAAGTCAAACTTAAATTATTTTTAGTCAAAAAATAAAAAGTCAAACTTAAATGACTTTTAAATAAAAAAATAAAAAGAAGAGAGAGACCTACTTTTGGTTCTTAACTTTTCTTAAGTCATTTTAAACTTATTTTAAGTTATTTTTAACTTTGCCAAACAACTCCTTACTTATTTTAAGTCGCTTTTGACTTATTTTAAGTTATTTTTATATTTGTCAAACACTTCCAGAAGTAAGAAACATACTTAAAAGTAGATTTGACCAACTTTTAGGAGTTCGTTTGGATTGACTTAAAAAAAAAAGTACTATCTCCGTCCACAATTGTTTGGCAGGTATACTAAAAATAGATGTCCAAGATTAATTGTCAATTTAAACAATCAAGAAATAATTAGTCACTTTTTTCCAATTATGCCCTTAATGATAGTGTAGTTCAATTGAAAAGTTATGTGGACTTTTGGTATTCTTGGTATAGTAGGGTTATATTAGTCAAATTACACCTTGTATTAAATTTTCCTTGAGGGGTGTGCATGACCTTACCCTAACAAACAATTGTGGACGGAGGGAGTAGATTTTAAGTCAAAAATAAAAAATAAAATACAAATAACTTTTAAGTCAAAAAATAAAAAAGTTGGGGAGACCTACTTTGGGTTTTTGACTTATTTTAAGTTATTTTTACCTTGTCAAACACTTCCCAATTTATTTTAAGTCATTTTTGATTTATCTAAAACTATTTTTATATTTGTCAAACACTTCCAAAAATAAAAAACTGATGTAAAAATAGATTTGATCAACTTTTAAGTTAATCCAAACACCCTCTAATAGATTATGATAATAAAATAACTATACATGATGATTTTGAGATCTAGACAATTTTATTAGAAACACTATGATTTTCGATTGACCATAATAGAGTTGTTTAAAAATTATACTATGAAATAGTTCGAGTTGTATACATTGTACAATACTATTACATTATAGCGTAGTAACATGTAATAGCAAATTATCTATTCTATTTTGTATCTAAGGGCGTAACTTAATGATTAATGGAGTTGATTGAGAATTTTGAAATCTTAAAAGTAACCAAAACACTAGGTCAAGAAGTACAAGTTTTATAAACAGGGGCATACTAATAATTGTTTGTAGGGTTAATTTTGTTTTCTACCTTTTCATGATGGAATGAAAACAAAAGAGGTAACTTGGTGTTCGATTTCAAGTGGATAATTACCTATATGAGAATGAGGATCCAATATTTTGTGATAATTATCATGGATTAAAAAGGAACATACCAATAGCAACACAAAAATTTCACACAAAGGTGTCTTTAATAGGTGATAAAAAGACGTTTAAAACGAAAGAAAAAACAATAAAAAGGAAATTCATATGATGAAAGGAAAATTTCAGTACATAATTTTTGGTTAGTTGACTAAGAACAGATGGGGCGGACGAGTAGAGCGGCATTAATGTTATAGGTTTGATTCATCAAAATATATACCCTTAATTACTCAATTATATTCATAGTATCAGAATTTCAACCACCTGATCATTCTCATGAATCTCGATATATTTAGCTAACTACAATAAAATAGTCACTCTAGAGATTGACAACATGATCACATATTCATAATAAACTTTTTTTTTTTCATTTCAGATTATAATTGAAGAACAAATATTAAATTACATTAATTTTTTACCAACCAAATTTTCTAACAAAAGCAGATGGAGGAGGATTGTCATTAATAGCAAAATAGAAACCATCTTCCTTAACTAACCAATAACATATTCCTTTGTTAGATCCTCCTGTTTCATGCCCACAAGCTCCAGTTTCTCTATACACTTCAAATTTAATGTCTTTTTTACCCCACCAAAAATGACAAAAGAATACCGTCTCAAAGAATATATTTCGTTTGAACGAGAAATGGAAATCATCATTGAATTTGGGATAATGCTTCCCGAGATCGTCACCTCCAGATGCACAGTGATATATCAATTGAGGATCATTTTTTGCAATACCATCAACTATATGAACAGTAATAGCATTTGTTTGATGAAGAAATAATAAAAATGATAAAACCAAGAAGGAAGAAAAACCAATTTCCATTGAAAGAAAACTCATTTTCTTATAATTAATTAGTTCAATGTTTTATTTTACCTTCTCTAGTATACACCCTTATTTATAGTTGTTTCATAGAGCTTGTTTGACTTATTTTTTTAATTTATGACTATAAGTCCAAAGTCATAAATTAAATTTTTTTGACTAATAATTTTTTATTTATTTTTAGCATTTTAGGTAGTGATTATCCATGCTAGTTAGATCATCTTCTAATTAATATGGTTAATAATTTGTGTCTTATATTTTGATTTCCTCTCTATAAATCTAGGTAACTTTAACTGATAGTAACTATGACATAAGGATGACATATATAGATTAATAGACTATGATAATAAAACACTATACAAAATGATTTGGAAATCTAGACAAACTTAATTGAAATAAGATTTTCAATTGACCATAAGAAAGCTATTTGAAAATTATACTATGAAATAATTCAAGTTGTATACGTTGTATAAATTATTACATTATAGTGTAGTAATATGTCATAGCAAATTATATTTCATTTTGTATTTAAGGGTGAGACATGATGATCAATTTATAAAGTCGGTTGAGAATCTTAAGGTCTTATATTTAAATCTCAGCCCCTTCTCACCTCAAATATCCTATAAAATTAGTTGAGATTTGCCCAAATTGACCCACAATTATCAAGAAAAATTATCTATTCTATATTTCAAGTTATCGAATTTGACTAAAAGAAGAAAACATGTCCACACACACCAACAATACAACACCAACACCCAATACAACAACAATAATTATGTCCCAATCCCAAACACACCAGATTCAGTATGAAATTACTTAATTGTACATTAATCATCAATCTACTGCAATTCTCTTTATTTATTATTTGAACTTGAAACCACCAATGTAACGTAACATAACATAAGCAAGTTACTATATTTATTTTCATACAATTTGTTCAACAAAAATCAAGATGCTAACAACAACTCAACATGTCTCTTATAAGCTTAGAAGGTAAAAGTAATTTTTGGTGATGAGGTAAACTTTCTTTTATCAAAGGTATTTCTTTGAACTTTTTTAATCCAATTTTGCAAATTAGGAAATGAATTTTCTTCAATTAATTTGACACCTCCAACATCTTCTATAATTTTCAGCCAATGACAAATCCATCCAAAAGCTATATCCACTATTCCAATTTTTCCTCCAATAAAAAATATATTATTTTTCTGATTTTTAAAAGCATTTTCTTCTATAGTTTTCAACATTTCCAAGCTGTCCTTCACTGCCTTTTCTTGTTCTTCCCCTTTTGATCTAAATATCATCCAAATAGATACACTCTGCAAAAGATTTTTAAAAGATAAAATTCATCATTAAAAATAAATGGAAAAGGGATTTGGAAAAAAACACCCTTATAATAATTATAGTGAATTTTTTTATTTATTTGTGTTAATGAATTTACTTAATATAAATATAAAAGGATAAACTACCTTATTAGACATACATCACTACTATATATACTAATATTATCTTTACTTTTAAACAATTGCATATATTACCACTTTTAGTATTTTATACCATATATTAATATATTATTTGAAAATACTATTAGATACCCACATCCCTTAAAACTATTATTGATTAATTATCTGCTTAAATAACTCTTTCACTCCAAATCAACCACTATCTCTTAATTCTCCCCTCCCATGTTTATCACTCAATTATGTCTCCTCCTTTCTGATTCAAGAATTTCACCTTACAATTTCATTTCAACAATAGTTAATCTACTGTCTTCTTCTCAAGATATCATCACCACAAATTCTCCTGAACCCAAATATCATTTTGTATTGTTCATTTATCACGAGTTCCAATCACAATAACTGCTAAAGAGATTCGAGATACATGTTTTTGGATATAACATATCCAATTGATACTTGATACATCAAATTCATACTAGATACATATAAAAGATACATGAAATTAATATATATATATATATATATATAGAGAGAGAGAGAGATACATAAAATTAATACTAGATACGTATAACAAATACATGAAATTAATGCTAGATACTTCTATGATACATATGAATGTACTTGTATGACACTCATGTATCTAAATGTTTAGTTTGCTGGATAGATCATATATTGATAATAGATACATCAAATTAATGAATTTATTATTTTAAGAGTAATAATTTGAAATTAATCAAATTACATTACCAAGATATACATGTTTTTATCTTATATTAATAATATTAATGAATTTACTATTTCAAAGAATAATAAAATGAAATTAATTATCTATGTATTTTGAAAATCCTCAATTACTCCTCTTATTAAGGAAATAAGTTACAACTAGGGGTGTTCACGGGTTGGTTTGGATCGGTTATTGGTCAAAACCAAAACCAAGCCAACTTAATCGGTTTTAAAATTATCAAAACCAAACCAAACCAAGTATAATATACATTTATCGGTTTGGTGATTATCGGTTTCGGTTTGGTTTGGTTCGGTTATTCGGTTATTAACCATACAAAAATAAAAGAAACAATTCATTTAAAATGTGAAAAAAGTGATAACAATCCATTCAAAATGAAAATAGTTAGAATGACATAAATTACTGAACTTTCAATCACTAAATTTTCTATCAATAAAGCTTTAAAATTCACTATATTGGCCTAGAAGGAAGAGACAATAACATTTTCAGTCTCACAAAGAATTGTCATAGACACTCATATACATTAAATCAATAAGATAAATGTTTCATCTTGGGCATTTTT
>JAJOOR010018778.1:0-16411 GCA_036250505.1 Solanum acaule
GAATAATAGCATTAATGATAAAATAAATTAAATATGGTTATTGATGAAGAAAGAATCAAATATCACTATCTTTAATATTTAGATGATTTTTTTTGTATTTTAAAATTAGAAAAATGGCCAAAAAAAACCACAAAAAAGATAAATAGGATTGAAGCTCATAGAGAGCGCCATGTCACCGTTTTCTCATTCAGCCGTATTGTTATATATATATTTTAATCATGTAAATAAGTTGATAACATTTTTAAGGAAAGATAGAAAATTAAAGAAGTATTGAGCTTAAATGATTAGATAAGATATAATATATTTGTAATTTATTGAGGTCATTGTTTGATAAAAAAGAACATAAAAATAACGGATTGAAGCATAAAGTTAGTAGATAATTAAATGTCTTGCAACTCAATATCAAATATTAATTGCATAGTGTCTTGCCCATTAATTTCTATTAAATCATGTTTTTCTTTGCTTTGATCATCACATTATTTTAGGGTTGTTACTCTTCCTCAATGTTAAGGCCTATGTAATGATTTTGTTATATTGCTTGTGTTGCATCTGTATTTTTTAAAATTTTACTTTGTTATGGGCTACTTAAACTTAGGATTTTTAGGTTATAATATCTAATCCTTCGTGATAAGTTTAAGGTCATCGCACATTATTTTCTTTGGATCCCACCTAGTAAGATGACAGATATTTAATACTTCCTCCGTTTCAAAAAGAATGTCTTAGTTTGACTTGAAACATAATTTAAGAAAAGAAAGAAGACTTTTAAATCTTGTAGTTTTAAATTAAAGTTATGTCAAATGTACCAAAATGTCCTTTAATCATCTGGCCTTAAACATGTCATGTGGAAAGTTGAAATTAAAGTGTTGCCAAAAAAGGAAAAGGATCATTCTTTTTTAAACAGACTAAAAAGGAAATGAGGTCATATTTTTTTTAAACGGAGGGAGTATATTTTTCTTAAAATGTTTAACATTGTTTGGTATTTGTTAGGATCTTAAATTTGTGGAACCCATATTTTTGGTAATGTGACATCCACTTCAAAAAGAAAAAAGAAAGAAGTATCGAAAATATTCTTAAACTTGATGTAAATTATTAGTTTTGTTGTTGAATTATTGATAGTATTAAAAGCATCTCTCTTCTTGACTGACTAAACTTAAATACACCCCCGATCTGTAACATGAAATAACAAGTAGTGTACGTCAAACTCTTGTAGGAGCATGAAAGTACTCTTAGTAAAAAGTCGAGAGAAGTGTGAAAAACACCCAAAACTTGGCGAAAATTTAGGAGTTGTATTTCACTCATGTTGCAAGATCGGTGGTGCATTTAAGTTCAACTAATCAAGTAAAAGGATATTTTTAATGCTGTTAATAATTTGAGGATGAAACTAATCATTCAAGCAAAGTTTAAGAGTGTTTACAATACTTCTCTCCGAGAAAAACATCAATATGATCCCAAATATTTCACTATTTTGCTCTATTTATTTCCCCCTTTCTTTTACACTCAAATTTAGTACGTAATATATATATATATATATATATATATATATATATATTATTTTATTTTTTCCATATTAACATTAGCATATTTTTTTTCTTTTAATATTTTAAAATTATTTATTCATGTGATATTTGTGAGGATCATATTTTTGTGGAGACCGTGTTCTTGACAGTGTATGAGACGTCAATTTCAAAGCTAAATAAAACACGTGCAAATAATAAGTTTACATTTTTTCTAAATTCTATTTTTGTAAATACAACTATCAAAGACATTATCAAATGATTCATTTTCATATATTACATTTTTATTATAAATTTTGGATTATTTTTCTGAATAACTCATTAACTCCTCTAATAATTCAAAAGAAAATAACTTTCGTATCTTTTATTCATAATTTTATAATATGAAAACAAAAAATAATAAAAATATTTGGAACTTTCTATTTTGAAAGGCTTAAAACAACTGCTTTAATAGCTTCGTTACAATTACAAAGAAAAGTTTGGTTAGTAGACTCCTTTGAAGTAACAAAAAACGAAGAAAAAAAGAGTGAGTGAAAAGAAAGGAAGTAATACATTGAGCACAAATTATTTAGGTGAAAGAAACATTAATGGGTCATACGCTTATTATTGAGTCATATTCTGAAGTAGACGCCTTATACATTGACAAAAAGATGGGGTCCTACAAATTTATGGTCTTTAGGAAGGTTCACAGTTCGGATAAAAATCAATTTAAATTGAAAAATCAAATCAAATTATTTATTTTTTTGGTTTGAGTTTGATTTTAGATTTTAAAGAGAAATAGTATTTAGTTTTGTTTAAAAAAAACCCGAAGAAATAATCGTCCAATAATTATATACATATATTTTATTATTATACATGCATAGTATGTTATTTTTATAAACAATTTTAAATATCTTATATATGTTTTGTCACGATCCAGATCGTCGTGATTGCACCCACACTAACCCTTCGGTGGGAGAACCATTACTACAACCCAATCAAACAATTTAACCAAAAGCTAAACATTTAAAGCTATGGAAGCAAGTATAAATAACTAAATAAATAATACGGAGTTCCAATAAACTCCAGGAGTTCAACTAACATCTAACAACTAATGCGGAAATAACCCCTAGAAACTGAAAGTCATTGTACCAAAACATCTAAAGTTCAACAAGTCTAAGAAAAGGGGTACAACCCCAACCAACATAAACAAATACTAAAGCAATGTCTTTGTCCGAACATAATGAACTAAACAAAAACGAAGGATCCATGGCAGCCTGAAAGAACTGGCTCACCCTTGAATCCGGTCTCGACCAGATATCTCCTAGCTGAGGTCTGCCCGTAGCCGTTTGAAGATGCCCTATACACAAAAAAGAATGAGCAAGTGCAGTATCAGTACACAACCACAGTATATTGGTAGGATCAAGCGGCCATTCCAGTAAGCGAAACATATATAAGCAGTCACAACATAGCAAACACGCATGTACATAATATATATACACATTGGTTATCATTTCAGGAGTAATGTACAATTCCACATTCTCAATACAAGTAAATATGACAATTCAATGGTCCTCTCATGGAACCTATACCAAAACTATTAGTGTGCCGGAACGTGACACCCGATCCCAATTAGTGTGTCGAAACATAACATCTGGTCCAATATATGTGTCGGTACGTGACACCCGATCCCAATTAGTGTGTCGAAACGTGACACCCGATCCAATATATGTGTCGATACGTGACACCCGATCCCAATAAGTGTGTCGGAATGTGACACCCGATCTAATCATCATACCACAATCACAATGTACATTCTCATAATCATACAATCAAGTGTTGATTCATGTCATACAATCGTTCATTCGTACTCATTTACATTAGGTTTGATCAATAGTGCTACATTCACATATATACATGCATTACAATGAAGCAAATACCCACATACATCACACAAACATGAAATCAAACTATCACCTACCTCGAAACCAAGCTTGAATCCCCCTAAGGCACTTGAATCTTCCCTTTCTAGATTCTTTCCACCTGTTCGTGGTCTAAAAATAAAAAATTAATGCAAGGATCAATAAACGAGGCCTAATTACCCAGATTACAATTGAAATCATCAACCCTAAGCCATACCTAAGATCCCAATACCCAACTTAGGGCTTTTTCCACTATTAGTTTCAGGTCAAAACCCTCTCCTAATGATAATCACCCATAAATCCAAGTTCTACGGATCAAAAAACGGATTAGGGGAGTGAAAACCTTACCTTTAGCGCTAGAAGAGGTGGAAAACTGTCAAGAACTTGTCCTGGGTAGTTTTAGCTCTCAAGAATGAAAGGTGCAGAATAATAACGTTTTGGGGTTTAATTTCGACTTAGGTCGCGACTGGCTCGCTACTGCGGACCCCGTCCAGCCATAGCGACCCTGCCTTGGCTGCTCGCGTGGAGACAGAATGTCAAAATTAGAGTTTCAAACCCCCATTTTGCAACACACCTTCAACTCATGACATTAAAAAACTACCTGATCACGCTAAGGTCAATTTTGGGAGTTCTACTCGCCCGAATTTGATTCCATAAAGTCGTACGGGTTCCTTAATGTCTTAGCTATTTACTAATGTGATCAAATTCATAATTAGATCTCTCATACATTACCAGATTTCCCTAGACCTCACTGATTCAAATTTCGTCCAAATCTGGACTAGGCTAGGAATTCCTAAGTTACTACTCAAAAGTTTTCTGGCCCCAATTCCTTCCCCATTGAATTTTCCCTAACGACGGAATTAGGTTGTTACAAAAGATACCAATTTATCCATCATTCGTCCCCGAGTGATAAACTAGGAAAAACTTGGGTAAGGCAAGAGTAGAGTAGTATCTGAATCGTCGAATAACTGGGGATACTTGTTAGTTTCTCAATTTGCTTCCTTAATCAGACGATGCTTCCATTGAACTTTCACGGATTTAATCTCCTTGGTCCTCAGCTTTCGGACATCACGATCAAGGATTGCAATCGGTTCCTCCTCATACTGAAGGTCTTTGTTTAACAAAACTGAGTCTCACTTAGTTTTATGATGTAATCTCCGTCCTCCAAACCAACCAATTGAATACCTAATGCCTCAATGAAGTCATCTCAATACTCAAGTGATAATTTTTGTTGTATGTAAACTTAACTAACAACAAAAGTGATTTCCAATAACCACCAAAGTTTATCGTACACACGTCTTCAACATGTTATCAAGGACTTTGACCCACTCATCAGGACGAATCCTTTCTCACATAATCATGATAAAATTCTAAATAAATACCCGCTACAATTACAAGAGCACCTGAACCAACAAACACACACTCATAATACCCAAACAATCATAGTTCTTATCAACATTTCCATTTCACAACATAAATTCTCTTGAGCTTAAGTTATAAAAATTTGATCTTTAGATATCAGATACTCATCGAGGTCACTCTAATAACACTATCGAAATGCTAGGTTTAGTAATTGTGATTGTAGAGTACCATTAAGAACAATAGAATTGGACCCAATGAACCCCACATTCAACCACACATAATCGTTACATGACTTCGACGACAAGATGAATATTAAGATTGTCGGACAACCATAATTACGCATGGTAACTCTTCTATGAATTCTCATAAGCAAGGGAGTACATGTAGAACCACTGAAATTCTTTAACAACTCCAAGGCAACACAAAATATGTCATATGAAATAACCAAATCTTCCCGAACATCGCTAGATTGGTACCCCTGATCCACCACTAGGGATCCACCCACAAATGTGAAAACACACATGAGCATAACTAGTGAAACATACTCACCACGATGTGCAAAATGAAATAGATGGTCACATAAGAGTTTTACAGAATAAGACTAAAGGTTTGCCTCTAAAGAGTTGATACCAGTCATTTCCATTGAGTTGAATCCACATACTATTCACATCATTCCACTAAAGTCTACACTCTCAATACTAACAACCATCACAAACACTTCAACCATTTACCTTAACTTTACAACTCCACCCAGGTGTAAGTCCTTTCAAATGCTCAATACCTAATACAATTGATCATTTCTCACCTTGCCAATTCGTACCTTGACAAAATATATCACCACGAATGTAGACTTACAATGAAAAATTTGAATTGTAAACTCAACCGTAGAACACAATCCCCTGATCTATCAACATTAGCTTATACCTTGGAGATTTTTATGAATTCATGGATCTTCGCTTATCATTGATCGCCTCTCTATCAATCTTACAATATCTTTCACTAAAATTCAATCGTACTTATTACTAAACTCAAGCAAAAACAAAAGCACTTATCATCACACTCGAGCTAATGTATGTACACTCCTTTCTTAAGTTTTTTCCAATAGTTTTTAACCAATCTGATGGACCCGTGACACTATTACCATAGACACAGCAAAAATAATGAAATCCCGTGTCTTTGAACCCAATTATCTACCCCTCTGAATATACCTTTTTAGCCTTTGCAATCAAATAAAATATTCTTGCTCTCGCCTCTCTGTAAAGGTTGTACTACATCCCACTATTTTTTCCTTCATTATAACTTTAGCTCTTTTAAATTCTATTCGAGTGGTGTCCCACCATCTCTTAAAACTTTCTATACAACCATGTTACTCACCAAATATTAGAAAACCACAACCTTAAATACTCGTAGGTGGTAATTACTATACAAAATTCGCTTAATCAACAATCTTATTGTATAGTTGCACCCCATCACAATCCATCACGAACTCTTATTACCATTATGTTCAGTTAGCCCTGGCTATCACTACGAAGTCAACCTTTTCATCGACATGACACCTCAAACTCAGGTATACTCATCAAATTCAAAGGAGTAGCCCAATTTTATACACATTTTCTTACTAAAATCTTCAATTGCCTTCACCCAAGTATACCTGGGTGACTATGACAAACTCTCCAACTCAAGTAGAAACATGGATGAGGGTGTCAAGCACATCACAAACCGCATCAAATCCCAAGGCAAACTGAACTGACATATATGAATAAGTAGAACCCGGATCAAACAAAATCGTAGCCATCCGGTCATAGATAAGAATAGTACTTGTGATCACTGCATCAGAGGTCTCAGCCTTGGTTTTGCCCGAAAAGTCATAAAACTGAGCCCTGTCATTTTGACGGGCAACCTCCTTGTCTGGCAGCACTGCTCCCCTACCTGCATTACCATTTCCCCTAGACCTCGACGGCCTCGCTGATTTCCTCCTCATATGCCCAGGTTCTCTACAATTGTAACACACTTAATAACTTAACCAAGTAAGCATCTCTGCTATTGTAGTAGTCATATCATGACCCTCTTTGATATACACTCAATCTAGGAAATCACAGTAGAGATTCTAACCTCAATGGGCGCAACATAATTTCATCATTTACTAAGCAATCCATACATGTTATGACAACAATACTAAATGCATTTTCCAAAGTAATGGTGTTCTTTATCTAGTCGTCCCTTACAAAACTTCTTGAATGCGGTCACCTATAAGCTTGAATCTGCAAATCTGACCTTATTCTCTTCACAAGTGACGAATTTTATCTTTTAGACTGCAGGAAAGTGGAGTACCATATTTGGATAAAACACAAACTTTTGCCTTAAAGGTTGCAACAAATATATTATGTTGCTCTATATTTAGGAACTCATCTCTCCTCTTATCCCTCAAAGTTTAGGGTATATACTTCTCCATAAATAAAGATACAAAATGTTTTTCAAGTCATGAGTAGTGCATTTACTAGTCGGCACTCAACATGAGACCACCACCACATTTTGGCATCTCCCTTGAGCTAGTATATCATAAACTCAACACCAAATCACTCTACCTTATCCATCTTATGAAGCAGCTCATGACAATTACCAAGAAAATCATAAGAATCATCAGATTCAGTACCCATGAAGAATGAAGGTTTCAACCTTAAGAACATATAAAAACCTCATGTTTGCCTCTAGTCATTATATGCTCATAGTGAGTCAGGGAAAAATACCTATTTCCAAGGACACATGTTCTATTGATGGTGTTGGTGTTTCCGCTTTTACAGCTAAATTACTAACCAGATGTGAAATAGAGTGAAGAAATTCAGATACCAATTTGTATCACCTAGATACTAATTGGATTCAAATCATAGCACTAAAGGAGTAGAAAGAAATGAGTGTTTCCTCTCAAAGAAAAGTACAGATGTCTCTGTACCGTTCCACAAGACTCTGCAAGACTCATTTTAGTACAATGAGATCAACGAACCTAGGGCTCTAATACCAATTTTGTCACGACCCAAATCGTCATGATTGGCACACATACTAACCCTCCGGTGGGAGAACCATTACTACAACCCAACCAAGCAATTTAACCAAAAGCTAAACATTTAAAGTTACGGAAGGAGGTTTAACTAACTAAATAAATAATATGGAGTTTCCATAAACTCTGGTAGTTCAACTAACATCTAAGAACTAATGTGGATATAACCCCTAGAACCTGAAAGTCATTGTACCAAAACATCTAAAGTTCAACAAGTCTAAGAAAAAGGGTACAACAGCAACCAACATAAACAACTACTAAAGCAATGTCTAAGTACAAACAGAATGGACTAAACAAAAACGAAGAATCCATAGCAGCTTGAAAGAACTGGCTCACCCTTGAATTCGGTCTCGATCAAATATCTTCTAGCTGAGGTATGTCCGCAGCCGCTTGAAGATGCCCTGTACTCAACAAAGAACGAGCAATTGCAGTAGCAGTACACAACCATAATGTACTGGTAGGATCACACAGCCATTCTAGTAAGCGAAACATATATAAGCAGTCACAACATAGCAAACACACATGTACAAAATATATATACATATTGGTTATCATTTCAGGAGCAATGTACAATTCCACATTCTCAATACAAGTAAATATAACAATTCAATGGTCCTCTCATGGAACCCATACCCAAATTGCTAATGTGCTGGAACGTGACACTCGGCCCCAATTAGTGTGTCAGAACAAGATACCTGGTCCAATATATGTGTCGATACGTGACACCCGATTCCAACTAGTGTGTCGGAACGTGAAACTCGATCCAATATATATGTCGGTACGTGCACTTGATCGCAATTAGTGTGTCAAAACGTGACACCCGGTCCAATCATCACACCATAATCACAATCACAATGTATATTTTCATAATCATACAATCAAGTGTTGATTCATGGCATACAATCATTCATTCATACTCATTTACATTAGGTTTGATCAATAGTGCTATATTCATATACATGCATTACAATGAAGCAAATACCCACATACATCACACAAACATGAAATCAAACCATCATCTACCTCTAAACCAAGCTTGAATCCTCCTAAGGCACTTGAATCTTCCCTTTCCAGATTCTTTCCGCTTGTTTGTGGTCTTAAAACAACAATTTAATGCAAAGATCAATAAACGAGGCTTAATTACCCAAATTACATTCGAAATCATCAACCCTAGGCCAAACCCAAGATCCCAATACCCATCTTAGGTATTTTTCCACCATGAGTTTCAGGTCAAAACTCTCCCCCAATGATAATCACCTATAAATATAAGTTCTACAGATCGAAAAATGGATTAGGGGAGTGAAAACCTTACCTTTAGTGGTAGAAGGGGTGGAAAACTGTCAAGAACTTGTCCTGGTTCATTTCTTAGCTATCAAGAACGAAAGTTTCAGAATAATAACATTTTTGGGGTTTAATTTAGACTTAATTTGCGACTGGCCCGCTACAGCAGACCCTATCCCGCCACAGCGTCCCCGCCCTGACGGGATTAATCCCGCACTGGTGGCTTGCGTAGAGACAGAACATCGAAATTAGAGTTTCAAACCCCCATTTCACAACACACCTTCAACTCATAACATTCAAAAACTACCCTTTCACGCTAAGGTCAGTTTCGGGAGTTCTACTCGCCCGAATTCGATTCCGTAAATTTGTGCGGGTTCCTTAACATCTTACCAATCTACTCATGTGATAAAATTCATAAGTAGATCTCTCATACATTACCATATTTCCCTAGACCTCACTGACTCAAATTTCATCCAGATCTGGACTAGGCTAGGAATTCCCAAGTTACTCAAAAGTTTTCTGGCCCCGATGCCTTCCCCATTGGCTTTTCCCTAACAGCGGAATCTGGTCATTACATGCTTTCATCAAAATTTATTATAATTTATTTATGAAAGAAAAAATGTCCAATACGAGAACATTTATCTTACTGGTTTCATGTATATGAGTGTCTATGATAATTTTAGTGGGACTAGGAATGTCACTGTTTCTTCCTTCTAGGCCAAAATGTGAATTTAGAGGTTTTATTCACTAGTAAATTTAATGATTGAAATTTCGGTAATGTTAGTCATTCTAACTATTTTTTGCGTTTTGAATGAATTGTTATTTTTTTCCATCTTTTGAATGAAATTTTTAAATTTCTTTTGTGTATGGTTAAAAACTAATAGGAACATTCAACAAAAACAAATTTGATAGCAATAATAACAGAGTAACTTTGAAATCAAAATAAGTGATGCTAACATACACCGCGGCGAGTATGGCAGGGAAGAGACGGCGAGGGAGGCCAAAATAGATCGTAGCAACACTAACGGGGAGTGGCATCAACAACAAAGAAAAAGGTTCACAATTGAAGGAACTTCAGGAGCAGGCTAGGGAAGCTTCAAGCAATAATGGTAGCCCTATAAAGATGATGAATGAGCAGATGGGTACATCGGGGTCAACACAAAGGAGTATTAATTAGAGCCCTGAGGACAGTACATCAAAGACTCCGCTAGTTGAAGAGACATCAGCTAGGGTTTTGATATCAAACACTGTTCCATTGCCTACTGTAGCACCAGTGACTCAGGAGCAGGATGAGCAACCAGGATATCTGCAGGCAGGTAAAGGGAAACCCTGGGTTAGTCTTTTTGCTGGAAATAAAGTTGCTAGTAATGGAATGGCACTGACTTACATTACACCTGAATTGGTTAATGGAAATGTAATAGTGAAATTGGATGAGAAAGAACAGGAAAAGCAAGAGGAGAAATGGAAACACTCTCTAATATTGTTTGTTATTGGAGAAATGCCTGGGTATAATTATATGAAGAGGTTTATCACACAAAGTTGGACTAATGTGGCTAGCCCTAATTTGTATTATCACGATGAAGGTTATTATGTAGTGAAATTTCAATCGGAGTCAGATTTGAAAGAGATATTATTCACAGGGCCGTATAGTATTAATAATAAGCCAATAATTTTGAAACAATGGACGCCCAAACTAGATTTTAAGGCAGAGTTCCTAGTTGATATCCCACTGTGGGTTACTTTTCCAAAACTGCCTCTAAATTGTTGGGGATGTGACATCTTTAGCAGAATTGCAAGTGCTGTAGAAATCCCATTATTTGTTGATGGGTGCACTACCAAACAACCAAGGATCTCTTATGCAAGAATGTTGATAGAGGTTGATGTCACAAAGCCAATGCCTAATGAAATAACAGTTATGGATGCGCAGGGGCAGACTTTTCAATAGATGGTATCATATGACTGAAAACCTGAATATTGTGAAGAATGTTTGATGGTAGGACATAACTGTCATAAGAGGAGGATCAAGCAACAAGAACAACAACAACAACCAAAAAGGCAACAACCACTTCCAAAGAAGATTTGGAGACCTAAGGAGACTGTAATCTAGGAGCCACGCAAGATACATGAGAAAGTACAAGCAATATTGGTGCAACATTTATCATAAACTGCTGAGTTTACACTAGTGCCCACCATAGGTAAGCAACCAGTTACAAGTAATCCAGGGAGTCCAACCATTAAGAGTTATGCACAAATCATATCTGTACAAAATGGTTTTGAAGTTTTACAACCCACAGTAATTGTGTTGGTTGCATCACCATTTCCTAATGAAGGAGGTGGCACCTTCTCCAATAATTGATAACTTGGTTAGTATGGAATGTAAGGAGTATTAATAAGAAACATTAGCAAAAAGAGTTAAATACTTATATAAGGGAAAATCATATAAAACTAGTTGGGTTGGTAGAAACTAGATTAAAGATGAATAAGGAGGATGCTATATCCCAAAGAATAGCTTATGGCTGGAGTTTGATACACAACTATGCAAGTGCTCTGAATGGGAGAATCTGGATAATGTTGGAAGAAAGAGTATTTGAAGTAACTTTATTAGTTCAAGGTGCACAATATGGCCACTGTAAAGTTCTGAGTAGAGACAAGAAGATAGATTGTTGTATGACTGTGGTTTATGGATACAATACTACAGAACAGAGGAAAGCTTTGTGGAATGACATCAGATCTCTAGTTAGTCCTCAACCTTGGCTTGTGTGGGGCGATTTTAATGCTCTTTTGTATAATCAAGATAGACTTTATGGAGCTCCTGTCACAAGGGCTGAAATAAAGGATTTTGCAGATTGTGTACAAGACTTGTTCTTAAATGAATTACTTTGGAAAGGAGAATTTTACTCATGGTCGAACAAACAACTGGGATTGGACAGAATATATAGCAGGCTAGACAGGGCAATAGGAAATGATGAATGGATGATGCAATATGGGCAGCTGGTGGTAGAATACAAACTGCCTCATATATCATATCACTTCCCTATGTTGTTGGATATGAAATTAAAACCAAGCAACACTCAAACCCTTTTAGATTCTTCAATGTATGGGCAAGACATGAGGAATTTGCCTCAAAAGTGCAAAGAAGTTGGTCAGGCAGCCTACCAGGTAATAAATTAAGGTGCATTTGGCACAAATTAAAGGAATTGAAGCCCCATCTCAAAGAAGTTGAATGATAATAATTACAGAGGTGCTACTGAGAGGATACAACACATCAGGAATACTTTAAATAATGTACAGTTGAATCTCTCCATAAAGTATACTAATAGCTTGGCATTGAAAGAGAAAGATCTGTTAATTCAGTTAGAAAAGTGGACAAATATTGAAGAGAGAATTAACCAACAAAAATCCAGGGCAATGTGGATTAAATTGGGGGACTCAAATAATAAATACTTTACAGAAATGATTAAGGAGAGGAGACATAGGAAGCAGATTGTTGAACTCACAACTGTAGCTGGTGCAAAAATTGTGGAACATGATGAAATTCGAAAAGAGATCGTCACATTTTACCAATCTCTAATGGGAACTGCAATGAAAAATATTACTGATGTGAGTAGGGCCATCATGAAGACAGGACCAACTTTGAATCACACCCAACAACTGACTTTATGTGAAGAGGTAACTAAGAAGGAAATTCATGATGGATTGTGCTCAATAGGTGATGATAAGGCTCCAGGTGTAGATGGATACAATGCTGTTTTTTATAAGAAGGCATGGTCAATAATCAAGCATGACATCAATGAAGCAGTAAGGGAGTTTTTCAAGACTGGTAATCTATACAAAGCCGTTAATTGTACATCTGTTACTTTGCTGCCTAAGGTACCAATTCCATCAAGCATTAGAAAATATAGACCCATAGATTGCTATACTGTCTTATATAAACTCATAGAAAAGGTGTTGGCTAATCGAATTCAAAAGGTGATAGCAAGTGTGATTTCAAAAACTCAGGCTGGTTTCATTCCAGGGAGGAAAGGGGCAGACAACATCATTCTTGCACATGAACTAGTACAAATATACAATAGAAAAAATGTTTCACCTAGATGCATGATAAAGATGGATATTCAAAAAGCATATGATACTGTAGACTGGAGGTACTTGGAACAAGTAATGGCAGGATTAGGATTTCCTAAAAGATTTATAGATTGGGTAATGCAATGTGTAACCACTGTTTCTTACTCAATTTTAATCAATGGAGAACTGACCAAACCTTTTATGGCAGCTAGAGGATTAAGGCAAGGAGATCCTATGTCTCCATTTTTGTTTGCTAGTCATGGAGTATTTGAGCAAAAATTTAAATGACTTGGCAAATCACAAGCAGTTCAAATATCATCCAAAGTGCAGCAGGCTCAAGATTACTCACCTAAGCTTTGCAGATGATCTACTATGTTTGCAAGAGGAGATCCAGAATCTGTTCACATGTTGCAGGAGAAATTTAATGTGTTCACAGCAGGCTCAGGATCGCAAGCTAATCTATCAAAAAGTGCTATGTATTTTGGAGGGGTCTCAGGTATGGTTCAGAATCAAATTCAACAGGACTTGGGTTATAGTTTTGGTGAACTGCCTTTTAGATACCTAGGGGTGCCTTTGGCCACCAAGAAACTCAACATTGTTCAATGGCAACCTTTGATTGATAGAATTGTGGCAAAAATCTCCTCCTGGACAGCAAATAAATTATCCTATGCAACAAGAGTACAACTAGTTAGGAAAGTGATATTTGGAGTTCAAGCATATTGGGCTCAATTATTTGTGCTACCAGCAAAAGTGATGAAAATAATCCGAGCTTATTGTAGAAATTATATACGGCCAGGAGCAAATGTGATCACAAAGAGAGCACTTGTTTCATGGGACAAAATGTGTACACCAAAGTCTGCTGGAGGGCTTAACTTAGTGAATTTAAAAGTTTGGAGCAAAGCAACCATATTAAAAATGTGTTGGGATATAGAACAAAACCAAGATAGGTTATGGATAAAATGGATTCACAATTACTATATCAAAGGCCAAAGTATGGAAGAGGTCAGAGTTCCTGCTCAAGCTTGTTGGATGGTCAGAAAGATTCTGGGGACAAAAGAGATGTTGCATATACTACATAATGAAGCTGTGGGGAAGAAAAGTATGATTAGACAAGCTTATAAATGCTTGGTAGTTTTACAAAGGTTGAATGTAGAAATCTTATTTGTTGTAACTCAGCAAGACCAAAAGCAATCTTTACACTATGGTTGCAGGCTCAAAATAGGCTCCTCACAAAAGATAGAATGCTGAAAGGGAAAATGCAAGTGGAACTTGTATGTGTTATGTGCAATCAAGAAGAAGAAACAAGAGATCATTTGTTCTATGATTGTATATTTGCTCGCATGCTGTGGAGGAGGTTGCTCCAATGGATAAATCAAAACTCCAGCAGTAATGTTATTGACAGTCAATAATGGATCATAGTAAAGACTAAAGGGAAAAATCCCCAAGCACAGGCCCTGAGACTGATTTATGCATAGTACATATATACACTATGGAAGGAGAGGAATACAAGAATTTTTGAGAAGCATGAGACTACAATGGAGAATATAGCCAGAAGAATAGCATGTGTATGTTGTGTTAGAGCTAATATTGCAGCCAAACTCTTCCTAGATAAATGTAGTTTTTAGAATATGTTGTTGTTTTTGTTTACTGTTTTAGTGAGATACCTAGTAGATTGTTGCTGGCTTAGCTTTGCAACTACTATTTTGGTGATTAATAAAATTTCTAATTACCAAAAAAAAAACTAATAGTCGAATCATACCGAACCGAAATCGATTAATATAAAGCATGTTTGGTTCGATTTTGTTTTGATAATTAAAGCATCAGTTAAATTGATTTTGATCAATAACTGATTAAATAAAAGCGGGCACCACAAAATTTAAAGGGGTAAATCACTTTTAAAAATAATTGTACGTAGTAAAATAGGTATCTTTCCTAATATTTTCAACTATTATCATTGTTTTTCATATTCGTAGGACTATATGTTTCCAAATGTTTCTTTCACCTTGGTAAATTTGGTTCTTTTTAAATAAAAAAAAACTCGAATTTTGATCATGTAAATAATTTAATAACAACTTTAAGGAGAGATAGAGGTCAATTATTGAAGTATTGAGGTGAAATTTATTTCTCCGTTTCTTTTACACTCAAATTTAGTATGTAATGGATTTTTGTTTTCATATTAACATTAGTGTACCTTTTCTAATATTTTAAAATTATTTATTCATGTGATATTTGTCAGGATCATATTTTTGTGGAGATTGTGTTCTTTGACGGTGTACGAGTAGTGCTGTCATATTTTTGTCGGTTTAAGGGTTCAGTTGGCAATGTGATGAATTAAATTTTTTACAGACTCGTCCGCCACGTATGTAAACATTTTTTTTTAATTATAAATTAATTTTTAAAAATATAAAATTCTGAATTATTTTTTAATATTATTTTTTAAAAATATTCTTATTTTCTTTATCATGTATTTAAATTAAGTTAATATACATTTTTACCGTGTATCAATGTTTTTTTTTTACCAACATTCATTGTTTTTTCTCTTTTATTTATCTATTGATTTTATTTTCTTTGTCTTTCGTTTTGATTTGATTTCAATTTAATTCTAAATGTCTTGTATCTAAAATAAGTTAATTTTGAACAGATATCAAAATAAGTGAAGAAAATCAAATAAAACATAAAAATAAATTAAAACGTTAAAATTAAAGAACACTTTAAAATTATTTTAAAAAAAACATACACATAATTTTTAAAAAATAATTAAAAGTGAAAAGATAATAAATTAATTAAAAAGAAGTTTAATGTGAAAAGAAATTAAAATAAATATTTTACAAAGAAAGAAATAAAAATCATTAAATATATATACGTTTTAGTATCAATTAATATGTGTACTAACTAATTATAAAGTTACCAATCAAAAAATGGCATGTGTCCAATTTGTGCACTCATCACGTGTGCACACTCTCTATGTCATGTCAGCGTTTGTGGTGTATTTATTCCATTTTAAATTAGTTTATGGGGGAGGATAATAGGACCCTAATTAAGTTTAGGAGTGTCTGTGGGATTTCGGTCATAGTCTAGGGGGTACTTGTGTCTTATCCCATTAAAGATTATGTGTTATTATCACATATCTATTATAAAATAAAATGTAAATTATTTTTCTTTCCTCATTCCACCACTTCCTCTCACTATACCCCCTCCCCACACAATTTTTAGTTTTATTTTTAATTTATTTTATA
>JAJOOR010018779.1:0-17934 GCA_036250505.1 Solanum acaule
GAATTACAGCAGATCATCATGAATTAGTTATTAACATGTTCCAAATCAGATTATCATGTTATTTCTCAGTTTATTGCATGAATTTCAGAACCCTAGCTATGTATTTCTTTAGTTCTTGAATTACACATGCTAGGTCAGATATCTCAGTTATTCAATTATACATCCCTCAGTTCTTAATGCATCATTATCAGATAAATTGTTGCATTCTCAGTTTGCATGTTCAGCTCGAGCTATCCAGTAACTTACAGAAATTCAGTTATAATGTGCTAATCACTTAATCTATTGTGTGTAGCATAATACCGAGTTGGACTAGGGTTCAGCATACCCATATAGTCCCGAACTACGAGCCACGTAGGTGTAACTCCCATCTGTGGGCAATATCAATTAGTGATCACGCCAACATTCCTCTATACCTCTGGCAGGGTATATTGGGTCCTCTCAATGGGGCGTATACATAGGACTCCACATTTAGCTCATGTGGTTTTATGTTGGTTATTAGCAGCTCCCACAGTTCAGTCAGACTCTATTGCATTTACCATATTTCAGTACAGTCAGTATTCAGTCTCAGCATGTTATAAATTTGGTCATTGCATTAGTTAGCTCAGTATTCAGTATTTTCAGTATCTATATCATGTTCAGATTATTTCATTGCTTTATTGCTTTGTTCAGTTATATGTTATTTTTACTCTATCCTGCATGCTCAGTACCTTTCAAGTACCGACGCATACATGCGGTACATCTTCTCGTGATGTAGGTTCAGGTTCTCAACATCCAGATCACGCTTAGATCGATTTCCGATCTTCAATTCAGCAGCATCAGTGGTGAGTCCTCATTCTTCGAGGACTAGTGACATGTTTATCTTTATCGCTTTTAGTCTTTAGTTTCAATTTTGCTAGACCTAGTTGGGGCATGTCCCAACATTTCTAGTCAGTTTAGAGGCTTATTTCAAACATAGTTAGATTCAGCTTAGTGTTGGGTTAATATCTTCTTTGTATTAAACTCATCAGTTTTCATATATCTCAGTTATAGTATATGGGTATTCCCCATCTTTTCAGATTTATTTATGATTTAGCTTCCGCACAGTTTCTATTATTCAGATTATATTTAGTATGCTCATGATCATGCCAGCAGGGTTAGCTTGGGATCACTTGTGGTCCTAGGTCCCGTGTTCGCGTCTCGGGGGTAGCTCGGGGCGTGACAGCTTAGACTACCATGAGACCTTGTCTCCAGTTGCCAAGGTCGTCTCTGTTCGAACTATAATCAGTGTTACTGCTTCTAAGGAATGGGATTTTTTTCACATGGATGTAAGTAATGCTTTCCTTCAAGGTGACTTTGATGAGATTGTGTATATGGACCTTCCTCAGGGTTTCCATAGACAGGGTGAGACTAGAGTATGCAAGCTTTTGAAGTCATTATATGGCCTTAAACATGCTTCAAGACAATTGAATATCAAACTCACAACAACTCTTTTAGATGATGACTATAAGCAGAGTTCCTATGACCATTCACTATTCACCAAGCAACAAGGATCAAACATTGTGATCATCCTCATATATGTAGATGATCTTCTTATCATTGGAAACAACCAAGATCTTATTCAGTCAACTAAGAAGTATCTTCATAGCAAGTTTAAAGTTAAAGACTTAGGGAAACTCACCTATTTCTAGGACTAGGGGTAATAAGGTCCAAGCATGAAGCTCTACTAAATCAGAGGAAATATGCGTTGGAGGTTATCTCTGACGTTGGTTTAAGTGGAGCAAAGTCAACTTACATACCATTAGAAGCCAATATTAAGCTGACTAGTGTTGCCTATGATGATCATGCAGGAAAAGTAATTAATGATCACTTACTGGAAGATGTTTCTGCTTACCAAAAGCTAGTTGGGAGTTGCTTAGTCAATTTATGAACCAACCCAAGAGGTCTCATTGGGCTGCTACCCTTAGAGTGGTTAGGTATCTTAAACATTCTCCAAGATTGGGAGTTTTTATGAAGAAAGGTTTTGCCCTTCAGTCGAGTACCTATCATGATTCAAATTGGGCAGCATGCCCTAACACTAGGAGATCAGTGACAGGGTTTGTGATTCAGCTAGGAGGTTCCTTAATCTCTAGGAAATAAAAGAAGCAACACACTGTTAGTCGCAACTCAGCTGAATCTGAGTATAGTAGCATGGCTGCAGTTGTGTCTAAAGTCATTTGGCTAGTCAGTCTGCTACAGTATATTGGTGTTAAATTTCCTACACTTATAGACCTATTCTGTGACAACAAAATTGCGATACAAATAGCTTCAAATCCCACATTCCATGAACGCACGAAGCACATTAAAATTGACTGCCATTTTGTGAGGAGAGACTTCAGGTAGGGCTGATTAAACCTGCACATTTATCTACCACTTTGCTACTGGCTGACTTGTTGACTAAAGAGTTGCACAACATCATTTTCTTTTATCCAAGCTTGGAGTTCTAGATGTCTTTCACCCTACAGCTTGAGGGGGTGTATTGAATTAACTGTTTCTAGGAGAATCAATTAGTTAGTTAGTTACATATTAGTTGGTTAATTATAGTCATTGCCACGTGGATCCAACTAATAGCTAACAACTAATTCTATAAGTAGAAAAGCACATGTAATTGCAATTGTGATTTTCAGATCCAATAAAACAATTTCTCTCCTTTCCTTCTCTATTTCCTCTGTAAGCTTAGTGATCCACATCAATGGTGGATGTATGTGTTGTGAGATAAACACAAAATTGACATAGCCTAATTGATAGTATATTGATTTTCCAACACCATCTCACAAGTTAGTTACTTTTTTTATATCAAATATTATTTATCAAGAAATTTATTTGTAATTACTTAATAAGTAGCGTAATGGTATATAGAGTGCATGGTACCTATATATAGTTGTTGTATAATGTCAACCCTAAGATAGACAGGTGGGTTCTAGCTAACCTAAGAGAAATTAGAATCAATATTGCACATGCTAAATCAAGCTATTACAACCATCATACAAGTTGCGACTATATCTAGACTAGATCCGCACTCCCTTTTTTTTTAATATTAACTTTTATGATATTGCATATCATGAGAATAAGTATAAGAGATAGGCTCGATCTTACTTCAGTATACAACACAAGAATAAAACTTTTATCCTTCGAAAAAGAAGGGCTAGAAAATTACTATCTACAAACTAACCCCCTCACAAATAGAAACAAGTAAATTAGCTAATGAAAAAAGTGGTCTTGTCATATTTGAATCTAGTGGAAGCCATTTAGCTTTTGTCCAAATAAGAAGGACCCTTAGCCCCATTAGGTAGCTGCTAGAAGGAGTCGAACACAAAGGAAGTTTAATTTGGCTAGTGTTAGCCATCTTTGCCAGTGATCCTCAATCTTGTTGGCCTCTTCATAGCCGTGTGAGACTTTTCACATTAGCTTGTTTCATCATATATTGAAGGGAAAAAAGCTCAAATATGTCATCAACTTTTCAGAAAAGACTCATTTATGTTATTCATTAAAAAGTTTGGCTCATTTATGCTATTGCATGTTGTTAAAGAAAAAGCTCATCCATGCCATTTTTTTAACTCTAGTTTTGCAAAACCACTTTTTACACCCAAACAAGGTTTAACACTTTTTAATTGAAGTTTTTTAATCAAATGTACTCTTTTTACTTTTTGTTCCTTAAGAACACATGACGAACATAAACAACTCCCAAATTTTCAAACTTCTTTAATTCTTCACGGAATTACCTCAAATTTCAGGAGTAGTTTCCCTTCGAGATAGATACCAATTAAACTCAATATCTTTTGAGAGCGAATTCAACCTAACTCAACAAGATCCACTTGAAATTTCTTCAAAGTTTCAAAACTTCAACATGTTAATGGTAGAATTTTCTCCACAACTTGAAATCATTTGAAATTTTGAACATACACTCATAAAACAGTAGGGAACAAAGATCTAATGTCAAAAACAACTACAAAACATGAATTAAAGCAAAATTTTGAATTTTTGGGACTGATGTTTGTTTTTTTGGAATATTATTTTTAATATAGGTGAGTTTTTTAAACTCTACAAATGATTTTAGAATTTTGGTTTTTTTTTTTACAAAAAAGAAATTAATGATGTAGCCAGAATTTGAGATGATTCTGTGAATAATTGAATCTGTTAAAAATTTGAGAGTTATTTATGTTCTTCATGTGTTTTTTATGTTCTCAAGGAAGAACAAGCAAAAAGAGTACATTTGATTCAAAAACATCAATTGAAAAATGTGAAACCTTGTTGAGTGTGTAAAAAGTGGTTTTGCAAAATCAGAGTTAAAAAAAATGGCATGGACGAACCTTTTCTTTAACATCAATGGCATAGATGAGCCAAACTTTTAACGGATGACATAAATGAACCTTTCTAAAAGTTCGATGGTATATTTGAGTCTATAATTGCATGTCCTATTTCCTTGTTTAATATTTGCAAGATTAAATTGACTTTAGAGATTTGTTACGTAAAAGTTGCCGTACGTTTTGACTTTTGACACATAAATTAAATTGCACAATTATCAAGTACAATGGACTTGTATATTATATAAACAAATTGTGTTTCGTAAAGTGATCCTCAAGAAAGAAAAATATAATGCTATATGTAAGATGGTTTTTACCCAATAATTCCTTTTGCATTACTCATCCAAAATTCTAACTCAAAAACTACACTTGCTCAAATTGGTATCTATATTATGGCAATTATTCCCAAACCTTTAGTGATCTCAAGTAGTAGACGGAAGCCTGAATTGATAGTTCCACACAATAAAATACCTAAGAAAATATTATATCTTTCAGATATAGATGATCAAGAAGGTCTTCGTTTTCAAATGCCAATACTAATGTTTTACAGATACAATTCTTCAATGAAAGGGAAAGATCATGCAAAGATCATAAAAGATGGATTGTCCAAAACACTTGTGTTTTACTATCCATTAGCTGGTAGGATCATTGAAGGACCTAATAAGAAGCTTATGGTAAATTGTAATAGTGAAGGAATCATGTTTATTGAAGCCGATGCTAATGTGGAGCTTGAGAAATTAGGTGACTCTATACTACCACCATGTCCATACTTAGAAGAGTTACTTTATAATGAGCCAGGATCTGTTGGGATTATTGGTTGTCCATTGATGTTAGTTCAGGTAATCAATCAATATTGTATTGACAATATGTATACCTCTTTTACTTTGGTTTGCTTGATATTATATCTATTTCCTCATTATAAATACACATTTATCAACTCCAAGCTTTGGTCTAGTGATAAGAGTGTAGTGTGTAATGTGTTGGTTAGGCACACGCCACTAATTTGAATCGTAACATAGAATAAAACATGATATTTAAGTAGAGAAAGGGTAGAGAAGGTGGATCCATTATCAATTGAATATCTTCCATGATTCATTTTCATGGGCCGAGTTTGTGAAAATTCTATTTTGATAATGTCTATGGTGGTGAGATTCTCAGAGAGTATTTCTGTCTGCTCTGATATCATGTTAAACTATGTGACTATGTCATCTAAAAGTTTGAGTTATTGAACGTGTCACACTTAAGACCAATTATCAGCTTGAGCAGTTTTACAACAATGGCATTTGAGATACTTATATTTGCTTTTTTTATATCAGTTTCTCGTCATAATCATCGGATTTCATTTTAAAACTAAATCACTATTCATTTTATATATACACAGGTTACACATTTTACATGTGGTGGATTTGTTGTTGGATTCAAAGTTAATCACACTATGATGGATGCTTATGGCTTCAAAATGTTTCTAAATGCATTAAATGAATTAATTCAAGGAGCTTCTGCACCTTCCATACTACCTGTATGGCAAAGGGATCTCTTAAGTGCTAGATCATCACCATGCATTACATGCACACATAATGAGTTTGATGAGCAAGTTGAGTCCAAACTTGCATGGATAGCTATGGAAGACAAATTAATCCAACACTCATTTTTCTTTGGAAATAAGGAGATTAAAGCCATTAAAGATCAATTATTAGAACCAGGGTATGGTTCAATTGGAAGATTCGAGTTACTAGTTGCGTTTCTTTGGAAATATCGTACAATTGCACTTGATATAAATCCTGAAGAGAATGTTCGTTTGTCATACGTAGTTAATGTACGTGTAGGACCACAAAAAATGGAGCTACCACTTGGATATTATGGCAATGCATTTGCAACTCCAGCAGCCGTATCAAAAGCTGGATGGTTATGTTCAAATCCATTAACATATGCAATTGAGTTGATTAAACAAGCTAAGAATCAAGTGAACGAAGAGTATATTAAATCATTGGCAGATTACATGGTGATTAATAGACGACGAACATGGACTAAATCTTGGAATTTTCTCATCACAAATGATGCAATACTTGGTCTTGATGAAGTTGATTTTGGATGGGGAAAGCCTATTTTGGGTGGGGTTGATAGAAGTCCTTTCTCTTTTGCCAGTTTTTTCTGGTCCTTCAACAAGAACATGGGAGAAAAGAGTATTGTGATAGCTATAAATTTGCCTCAACAAGCCATGGAAAAATTTCAACATCTTATCCAGAATTTTACTAGTAAAAATGTAGAAAAGATCCAACTAACATCAAAAATTTAGGCCATCCTTGTGTTTTAATTAAGTTATGATGTCTGAATTTGTATACGCATCTTACTATTAAAATACTAGTGAATAAGTCTGTGCTTTTCAGAGTTGTATGAATAAGACCAACTTCGCAAATTAAAAAAAAAAAAAAACTTATTGTAGTTTGATCATATTAATAGACATATTTTAGTTGCATTTCCGAAAATTCTAATAAAAATTGATGTTGCAATATACATAAGCTAATTCTTCTTTAGAAAGATTAGAGCGTCTAAAAATGAAAGATAACATCTAACAAATTTATCATAATTTCAATAATGATTGGTCTATAGTTGGGATGTTTACCAAAATTAAGTAAAGAAAAAATAGATCCATATCATCATTTCTTCACCATAACTTAGAAGCCTAAAAATCATATATCTATTGGTTAATATTGCATCAAGTCAATAAACGTTGGAATGTATGCGTCCACTTAAGTCGATGGGACCAGGTCTTCAACACAATTACAACAATAGACAGTAAAGAACAAATGCTGAAAGTAAAGATTGACAAGCAACTTTACGTGGAAACCTCCTTGCTCAAGGGAGTAAAACCACGACCTATCTCAATAGGACTTTTCAAACTGCTTCCACTAATCTTCTCAAGCAAAAGTAAAAGTCAGTTTACAAAAAGAGATTAGCCTGCTAATCTCCACACTAAGCAATATCTCTTATATCACTTAGTTGAGCCAGAGCAGACACCACACTGCCCACTATACTAATCCTGACCGATTAATATAGACTTTAGAGTAAGATACTAAGTTATCCTTAACCTAGTTCTTACAATGATTCACACAAGTTTGAAACGTTTCTATCACAAGTGAAACGATTCCTTCAATATATACGCACTATTACAATCAACCAAAATTACAGCAGAAACAGAAAGAAATAGAAACACTTCTATCAGGTCCCTTGCTATTTTTGAAGCTTGAACGTATCTCTCTTTGAATGAATGATGAATATTGTTGTTTGTTGTTTGATATATACCATGAAGAGTTATTACCCAACGTACAAACAACCTCGTCGCTCCTGATTGGTGAAGTACTCTGCAGCTTCACCAACTTCCTGACACGGACAGTTTTTACAGTTGTATAGCATTTTGCTACTGGACAAGTATTCATACTCTACAGAGGACCAGGTCCCTGCACTTGTGAGGAGATCATCAAAACATCTGGAAGCATAAGCACTTATCAATAAATATATAATATATGCGTTTGTACATAAATTCAGCTTCCTCATGATCATTATAGATACTCTATATGTTATCACCCTTTTTGTTTTCTTAAGATGATTTTATGGCGTAAACATAATGGACGTATATTTTGGCAAGGATAAAAATAGATGATACATATAATTAGATTCAATCGTGCAGTCTTGAAAGGAAGACATTCATATATACGTTGGTATTTAGTATTTTAATTACTATATAGTTTCTATAATTTATAAAAGTTATAGGTCATTCATCGATCATGACGTTTATGAAGGATCGACTTCTAGGAATTTGTTGAGTTCATCTCTATTCACAATCATAATATGTTTGTAGGCAGGGGCGGATCTGGGTGAGGGTGCCTCGGCATCCATTGACCTCGGTTAAAACTTTGGTATATGGGTGTATAAGTCTAATATATTAATATGTATTACACTTGTCATCCTATGAACAATATGTTGAATGGTGCATCTGGTAAAGGGCATAGTTCTAAAACGGTGCATCAAATTTGTTCTCTGAAAATTTGTATATTTGATTTTTTTTTTCCTAATATTAATTTACGACAACATAATATTCACTGAAAATTAATCCCCTTCTTCTGTGCATATTCTTTTCAAAATTAAGTATGTGTCAAGTATATATGTTCGTTTTGTTGAGTTCATTGAAGTTCTACAATTTCAATTAAAAGTATTGTAGAATAGTATTTTATTCTATACCGGGAGCAATTCAATAATGGGATTAGTCTATCCAATTGTATGCACTAATTTTTTTTAATTTCTTTTTTTTGGTTAACAAGTTACTGATATTCATACAAGATAGTGGAAAAGCTGATAGTCTGCTAGTTACGCTAATGGGAGGGCTTAAGCTAATAGTACTATCAATACATTTATCCGGTTTGTGATGTTTCACAATGAGTAAACTAGAGTCAGCATTTCAGTATTTGCCTATATTATGGAAGACCTAAGGGTATATTTGGAAAGTCATCAGGTAATTGAAATTGGTGTAATTATTAGGATAGTAATTACGTTGACCTGTTTGTTTGCCACATTGTAATTACAAATGTACTCTTTGGTTGAACAATTGCAATCATCAGGTTATTCTGAGGATATGGAAAAAGCTAGCAGTGCTTCTAATATTGCTTCTTCTATAGCAATACTTGTAGTTCAACTAATATTAATATCAAAATGTCAATTCTAAAGATGATGCTGAAATTTATGCACAAGACAAACTAACTAAGCTTGAAAGAGATTCTGCCAGCAAATTGGAAACCAAATAGATCTCCATATGTGCTCGACAATTCCTGTCTCATTTTATCTAGGAAGCGACCAACGAAATAAGAATGTTCACAATGAAGCTCAAGGTATTAACCTTGAAGTCCAATTATGGAGTCCTAATTTGTTAGTTGATGTGCCACTTCAAGTTATAACTCCGACTGATGAGAACCATGCCAACAATGAAGACAACATCGCTGTGAGATAATGTAGAAGGTGAATATGATCCTGATTATGGTGTAGAATAGGAAAGCAACACAGAGTCGAGGAGGCCTGGCTCTGATCGATGAAGAATGTGACTCTTCTTATGAGGACGCGCTAGCTCTTATTGATGCCTTTGCTCCCAAAACTTCATGGAAAGGTGGAAGATGCAGTTTCTCAACATAGAGATTAGATCAACAATTGTAATTTATCTCCAAGGTCAGTAAGAAGGAATACAAATGTAATTAATCACAAAGACTTTGCAAAACCATGCCCTATTACAAGGGCAATGGGGAAAAAGCATTTCAAATTGGTGGAACATCTTCTACTCATATTTTTAATGATTAGTACAATTATTTGGAATATTAGAGGAGTAAAGTCTAAAGGGGCTTTTGAAAGACTAATGTTTTTATCCAGAATTCACAATACTGATCAAATTATAGCAATTCAGGAACCTTTTGTTGATGCTTGTCATATGGACAAATACAGAAAAGGTCTTGGTTTTGAAGGTTGTAGCTCAAATTGCAATCTAAAAATTGTATCAAAGGTTGTAGCTCAAATTGCAATAGAAAAATTTGGATACGCTGGTCTACTGAATTTTATATTGACGTAGCAGAAGATAATGAGCAATAACTTACCCTCAAAGTGACTAATAAAAGTAAATCGTGCAAGGTAAAATAATTGAAGAAAATCAGGGATTAGAGATAATTGTGGCTGACTATTTCTACGTTATTTTTTTATTTTATAAATTCTAGTTTTGAAAAAAAAAAAACTATTGCTATATAGGTGGTAAAAAAACTATTGTCATATAATAGTAATTAAGGTACTTAAGTTTTTTGCCTTTTTTTGTGAATAATATATAAATAATTATAAAACTTATATATCTAATTTATCGGTTCGATTTGGTTATTTTTACAATTGTTTTTTAGTAAAACCAAACCAAATAGTATCGGTTTTCGAAATTTAAAAACCAAACCTAACTAAATCAAACCAAATATTGGTTTTTTTAAATTGGTTTGGTTTGAATTGCGATTCGGTTTGACTTTTAACCATAACCATGAACAACCCTAGTCAAGAGTAACACACAAAATCAAACAATACTCCATATTTTTATAAAGTGAGTAATTCCGATAAAAATAGGGTAAGAAGAGCAGTGGAAGAAGTATTCACATAATTTTTATAAACTGTGTAGTAATTCCTAAAAAAGTAGGTAATTATAATTATAATTATATTACAAATATTGTTACAATAATAATTAGTATAGTTTCTAAAAAAAACAAGAAACCAACGCGTGAAACTTGTTATATATATTATAGTAACAGTTGTTCATACTTCCACAACAAGTATTAGTTCCTCGTAATTTTCTTTTTATTTTTTTTATTTTCCATATTTCATTGCTATTCTCATACAACTAAATCACATTAGTTAATTCTGAAGCTTTGATTCATCTCCTAAATTCATTAATTTTTTCTTCCTTCTTTTGGTGGATTGAGTAATCTGAATTTATGTTAGGTTCTTCGAGTTTTGTATGAATTAGAGAGGAATGACGACAACATAATTTTCTTTTCATTACATACACTCTGTATTTTCTTGAAGGGGCAGATAATGGGGAGATCAAAAATCAAAGTGGAACTAATTCAAGATCACAAGAAGAGAATGACAACTTTAGTGACACGGAAAGTTGGCTTAGTCAAGAAAATCTCGGAACTCTCAATACTTTGTGACATCAAAGCATGCATGATCATACATAAGGGAAATAATGATCAAATCTGGCCGAGTGATTCAAATGATGTTCAAGAGCTAATAAATCTCTACAATCACCAACCACTCGATGGCCGGACTAAGAGGGGTAAGACATTGTCCAACTTCTTCAAAAATGATGAAAAGAAAAAGGTTGAGATCAAAGTAGAAAAGTATCCCACTTGGGATTCAAGATTTGACTATTTATCTCAAAAAGAATTACAAAATCTTGCTGGTGTTGTTGAGAAAAGAATGGACAAGGCAAAAGAAAAACTCGAATTGTTGAAGAGCATGAATGTTCATATTGGAAGTTCCTCACTTTCTCATCAACAAATATGGGACTACAACTTGATGAACCAAACATCTCTGTGGCCTATTTCTAATGTGAATTCTTTCACCGATTACAACAATTTCTTTCAATCAAATATTCTAATTAGTGGTGTGAATTCAATGGGAGCAGGGATGGATAATGGGCTTCTTACTTGTTGAGGATTATCAATTTTGCAATGCAAATTATTCTATGATGAATGAGGCTGAAAACTGGTCGGCAAATGATGAAATTGGTTCAAGTTTGACAATGCAGCCTCTGGCAAATAATGGATTTGGTTCAAGTTCAACAATGCATCCTATGGTAAATAATGGAGTTGGTTCAAGTTCGACAATGCAGCCTATGGGGAATAATGGGATTGGTTCAACTTCAACAATGCAACTTATGGAGAATGGAATTGGTTCAAGTTTGAGAATGCAGACTATGGATCAATACCCTTTCATATACACTGACTCTACTCATGATATGTCTTATGGATTCATGTAGATTTTATTTTTGATCATCAGTATTGTTAGCAGTTCCTCTTTTGTTTACTTTTGAAGCTGTTGGATCAGAGTAAACAAACTAGGAGTTGGCTTTTTTTGTTAGATCAAATATTAACTTTGGTGCTTCTGTTTTGTGATGATACATATATTTGTTCACTTATACTTGTTCGTATTAGACTTTGCATGCCCTTTTACCATAAATACTGCCTAGTTTCAAACGATGTTACACAGAAGATTCACTTCCAACATGAATGTGATAATGGGCTTACTTTAACAAAATAAGATATCAATGAACTTTTATGAAATGGTTTCACTGGATTCAGCCAATTGTCTTGATCGTGGAATATCATTGAGCAATAGAGAACCTGATCAGATCCGATGCGAACAATCAGTCAAAGGATCCACTTAGAGCGAGTCTTTACTTAATGTAAAGTGCACTCACTCAGCAAGGAAATGGGAACAGCAGCTTAATGTTCAGATGTTGAATAACAACAGTGGCTTAATGTTCAGATTTTAAATAAGAACAGATCAAGAAAATGGTGCAAGTATTATACTGCACTTAAAGAGATTCAGGTATCTATCAACATATAAAGAGAGCATAGTTTTTCACATATATATATTTTATGGAGCCTAAAAGCTTGAACTCCAACATTAAAGTGAACGTGCTCATTCCTATCACAAATAAGACTGCATTACAGAACAAGAAAGCAACTTAATTAGCTCTAAGTTATATACCAAAGGAAATTCAGAAAAAAAAAAAAAAGAGTGTGAAACTCATAAATTAATATGCATAAAAAAGGATACATAAAATGAATCAGATGAACAAACTGTTGGTAACATTTGCAAGTTATCATTTCGTCATCCCAAGTTCCTCCAAAAAAACAAAATAACCAGCTAGATTATGAAAAATCCCAAAAATCATAATTATGTACATTGGTCGATAGTATAATTCAATAGTGCCTTTTTGAGCAAATTGATAATCTAGGTAGTCCAAACTCCTCAAAATCATTGAAAAGGAAACTTCAAAAACCAACATATATAATACTACTTCTGTATGGGAATGGACACATACAATACAAGTGTTTTCAATTTGAGGCTGCAGGAACACGAATTGTATTGTGTAGAAAGTATATTTTAAATTAACCTGAAAAATCGACGATTGTAACAGAGCTGAATGTTAACTATCCATGCCATACCTTGGAAGAAGTTGTTGTATGTGAATTCTTTCCTTCTCCATCTTCTCGAAGGCTCAGCTGACAGTACGATTGGGGATCACCTCTCCCATTCATATTTCTAATTATACATGAAATATGTTATCTTGTGGCACAAGCAATTCATGCTTGTTGGGTGTTTGAACTTGATGTTACCACCCTTAGCCTAGTAAGAGTAATCTCATTCGAGGGCGAATGTTCCCAAGGGGGAGATATTGTAACATCTCGCAATTTGAAATAGCTAGGAAGAAGCTAAGAATTGGAAATAGTATTTTTTGGAAAGAATTGAAAATCTGGAAATTTGTTTAGGTTAGGAAAAGTGAGTTTTTGGTCAACTTCAAACAGTCATAACTCCTAGCTCAGGATGAGTTAGGTGTACTTCCAGATATGGTTGGAATGATCTTTCCAACGCCGCCAGTTTTACGCGATTCCGAGTCTGTATGAGTAAGTTATGCCCTTTGGAAGTTGGGCTGTTGGATTAAGGAAATTCTAATGCGTATTTGGAAGGGTAATTTAGTCTTTTCCTTACCTAATTATTCTAATTCGTTTTAGGAGTTTAATTGGGGTAAAGTCTGATTTTAGTAAGTTTTAGAAAAGAGAAAAGAGGAGAAAGGAGAATAACGTTCGAGATTCGTTCAAGATTCGTCGAATTAGCTTGTGGATTTCGTCGGGGGTGATCCCTACAAGGTATGTGAGATCACATAGCGTTGGCTTAGTTCACCCACGCGCCAAACATGTTAATTCAGTGTATTTTCGTCCTAAAAGGGTTGAGAATTTGATGTTATTCTTGATAGTTGTTCTTGAAATGATTTCGTTCTCGAATACAAGTTGGGATTAAGGAGTTTCTTGATGATTAAGTGTTGTTTCCTTGAGTTGTTTGGGTTAGATTTTGTGTATATGATTTGGGTACATGAATCTAAAGTGAATTTGGGAAAAAGAATCGGATTAAAATGGTTTAGGATCAGAAAGCGAGGTAAAAAATTCGTCAGATTGCGTCTGTGGGAAGGCTGGCGCGACGCGCCCCCATAGCGCTAGGCAGGCTGGGGGAGCGCGCCAGCAATGCGCCAGAATAGAGCCCCAGAAAGTTGGGGTTGGCGTGGCACTCCCGGGATGCGCCCAAAACGTCGTTTTTCACCAGTTTTTCGTCATTTAGCCTATTTAAGTTATTCTAAAGTGTATTAACACTTTCCATTGATTCTAACTACTCTAAATGACTTCTAAACATCTAGAAATCATCCAGAAACATGAATCATAACCTTGAATCCATAAATTCAAATTCAAGGAAAGTTAAGAGCCAAGTCTAGGAAGTTCTCAGAGTCTTTTCAAGAAGTCTTTTGCAAATGCTTTTAACTTTGTTTTTAAGACTTAAAGTTCAAGTTGAGTAAAGAGTAAAGATTGAAGTTCATTTCTTCAAAAGTATATGGGGACTATGTATTTACAAGGGGTTTAAAATGTTTTCACATTTAAACAAGAAAGGAAAACCTTGATTTCCAAAAAGCCTTTGAGCTAGTTTTCATAAAAGAGTAAATGCTTTCATAATTAAGCAAGAGGGGAAACTTTGATTTCCAAGATAGCCTTTGAGCTAAGTTTTGAGCAATTATCTCAAAAGTATGTTTTAAACATAAAGAGCTAGTATCATATTTTGGGAGTAGTATTAAGGACCGATATAGGGACGAGCTTGAGTTCAGATAACTCACGTCTCTATAAACCATGTAGCCATCATGGGTAGAAAAGGGTCATACTTTTTAGATGAATCCTTTTCGCATAGACTAGTGGATCCACTTAGTAATTTAGGTCATATACCACTGGCAGGGTATAGGATGCGCTCGCAGCCTGAGGGAGATCGTTGTATCATCACAATAGCTCTTATGTGATGGTTGTCAGTTAGAGAAACTCCCACAACAGTACTTCGTATTTTTATATACATCAGTTTATTTGTATTTTTACATACATCTCAGAGTTATTTGTATCTTTGCATACACACAGAGTTGACATCATGTTTTAAACATCTTTTCTTTATATTGCACTTGTTTTAAACTACTTTATATTGAAATGAGTTCAGTTATGCTGAGGTAAGTTGAACCAGGGAAGTTCTTCAGTTCCTTTCAGATTCTTTTCAAGTCTATGTTGTGTTTAGCATTCCAACTCGCATACTCGTACATTCAATGTACTGATGCCAGTTGGCCTACATCGTATTATGATGCAGACGCATGTAACTAGGATCGGCATCCAACGCATCGTTGATCCAGTGAGCAGTTCAGAGTCTGTTGGTGAGCCTCTTTGCATTCCGGAGGATCGCTTTTGTTTACTTTCAGTATTAGATAGTTTATTAGGATGTCGTGGGCCTGTCCCAAGATCCATCTCAATTGTTTTAGATGCTTCATAAATAGTCAGTCAGATGTTAGTTCATTCGTCATCATTTTGTTATTGACTTATGTTCAGATTTGAGTTGCCATTTTGGCTAAGTTAAATGTTTATTTTCAAAACATTATGAGTTCAATTTGAGACAGTTAAGTTGTTTAGCATTTGAATTCCTTTCTTATTGCATATAGTGTTCCGCTGAGTAAGTAAGCCAGGCCAAGGGTTCGCTTGGGGCCAGCAATGGTTCTCGAGTGCCAGTCCCTCCCAGGGTGTAGGCTCGGGGCGTGACAAACTTGGTATCAGAGCACAGAGTTCAAGAGTCCTAGGGAGTCTATGAAGCTGTGTCTATAAAGTCCTAGTTATCAGTGTGAAGCGTGCCACATCTATAATTAGGAGGCTGTAACACTTAGGAAAAGTTCTCACTTCTTTCATACTCATTTCGTGCATTAGAGTTTTGTCTCTAGAAAGCTTCCCTCTAATTCGTGCTTGCACGTGTTTCTAGATAATCATGCCTCCACGAAGAGCAGTCAGAGGTCGTCCTGCTAGGAGAAATGTCGAGGAACAAGGGGTACCTAATGCACTATAAGTGCAACCCCAAGGAGAGGTCACCAAAACTGAATTCCGTGAAGCTATCCAGATGTTAAGTCAAGTTGCGACCTATCAAGTTGGACAGAGAGATAATCGACAGGAAGTGGTTGATACTTCAAGGATCCGTGAGCTTTTAAGGATGAACCCACCAAGCTTCACAAGTTCAAGTGTCACTGAGGATCCGGAGAACTTCATTGAAGAGCTGAAAAAAGGTATTTGATGTGATGCATGTTGCTGATGCAGAGAGGGTGGAACTAGTTGCATACCAAATGAAGGGTGTCGCTAGAATCTGGTTCGACCAATGGAAAAAGAATAGGGTTGAGGATGCGCCAATAGTTAGTTGGATTGTGTTTGAGAGTGCTCTTATGGGGCGTTTCTTTCCCTGTGAGTTGTGAGAGGCAAAGATAAGAGAGTTTCTCACCCTTAATCCAGAGTTTATAAGTGCTCATGAGTACAGCTTGAAGTTCACACAACTTTCCCACTATGCTCCAGAGATGGTTGCTGACATGAGGAGCAGGATGAGTTTATTTGTTGTTGGGTTGTCTCGTCAGTCAAGCAAGGAAGGCAAGGCAGCTATGCTGATAGGAGATATGGACCTATCAAGGTGTGACATCTTGCAAGTTGATGACTAGGAAGAAGCTTAAAAAAATTGGAAATTTTTATTTTTGGAAAGAGTTTTAAAGTTCTGGAAATTTGGTTTAGTATGGGAAAAAGGTGAGTTTTTGGCCAACTTTGAACAGTCATAACTCCTAGCTCAGGATGATTTAGGTGTAGTTCCAGTTATGTTTGGAAATCCCATGGAATGACCTTTCCAACGTCACCTAGTTTGCTTGATTCCGAGTTCGTATGAGTGAGTTATGCCCTTTGGAAGTTGGGCAGTTGACAGGGAAATCCGTCCGGAAATTTTGATGGCATTTTGGTCTTTTCCCTAACCAATTCCTTTGGTTATATTGTTGTGTTAGACTGATTTTTAGATCATTTTGTTCCATTTTAAAGAGTGAGAGTAAGGGTTTGAGAGTGAAGAGGAGAAGAAGAGGAGAAAGAGAAGATCAAGCAAGGGTTCCGTCTAAGATCGTCGTGGATATCGTCGGGGGTGATCCCTACTAGGTATGTGAGTTCATAGTGTTGGGTTGGCTCTTTCCCCCACACGCCACACTCGTTTTATTATTGAGAAAAGATTGGTTGTGTTGTTGAAGTTATTGGTTGTGTTGTTGATGTTGTTGTTTGTGTTGTTGAAGTCCCTTGTTGTTTTGGGCATGCTTCCGGTTGTGTTTTTGAGTTGAAATCTATTGTATGTTGAGGGGTTTATGATTCTAAGTGTTTGGGGCTGAAACCATTGAAGGTAAGGAGATTTAGAGTTGGAAAAATAAGGGAGAAAAGTCGAGTTTTCTGGGGAAAGGGGTGGCACGTCGCGCCCCAAAAGGGGTTCTGAACTTTCCCCCTTGGGGCAGCGCACCTAGCAAAGCGCCAGCAGGCCCCCTATGAACTTTGAGGGCTGGCGCTCCGCGCCTTGCAGAGCGCCAAGGATGCCAAGATTTCCCATTCATTCCCCATTTTTTCATGCACGTTCCTTGGTATTGTACCTATGTTTCATAGTTGTTTCCAACACTCCAAAGTACGTTTAAACGTCAAGAACTCATCCATAACATGTGATCAAACACCTTGAATCCATAACTCCAATTCAAGGAGAGTTAGTTTCCAAGTCAAGTGAAGTTAAGAGTTAGTCTTGGAAGTTAAGAAGCAAGTCAAACAAGTTTTTTGTCACGACCCAAGCCTAGGTCCTAGACGTGACATGGCGAATGAGGAACCCGAAGGAACCCCAAACAAGCCTCTCAAACTTGTCATCACACTTCATCGGTCGCGGAAGTACAATCAACATAATTAACGGGAAATAGGGACTAAGGGCA
>JAJOOR010018780.1:0-13023 GCA_036250505.1 Solanum acaule
ATATATAAATCACTGATCAAAATTAAATTAAAAACAAAAGTTAAATAATAAATTTCTCCTTTTTACCAACTATTTTGTCAACCTTACAAATTTATTTGAATACTTTTATGAAAAAAATTACTTAAAATTTTCAAATAATTTACTTAGAGATTTCAAAAATTCTTAGGTAACAATTGCACACAAAAAAAATTCATTGAATTTTATTTGGTAGAAAAATATGAAGGAATTAGATATTTTAAAAGTATTTTTTTTATAATCTTCATAAATTCTCACGTAATTTATATATTTGTTTTGTAAAGGCATAAGTTTAATGAATTAAATAGGTCTATTATTCTTTTTAAAAAATTGATGATTTAATGACATGACACATCAACTAGAATGGAAGGAGACTTTTGAGGTATTAGTATATTTTTTTGGGGCAAAATAAATTAGTAATAATATTAGTCACTTCCTTTTCTTTTTTTTAAAATAATATTGTAAGCATGAATTTCAAAGTACACAATTAATTATATTGTAATAGTTAATTGACATTTAATATTATTGATTCATTATACAGTTTATGGTTAATTGATGTAAGTTAACATTCACGAGTGATTTGCATATCGATATTTTTTTTTGAATATATGTGTTTATAAGTATTTAAAATTGATGACAGTATAGTATATTTTAAAACCCTATGTTTTTATAGCATAAAAAAATAAAAAAGTTTAATTATGATAAAAGATTCTTCAGTATGAAGTTTTCTTCTTAATAAACAAATATATATATATATTAAAAATAATAAGATTATCATTTTAGTTAAATGAGTTTGATGAATTGAATAAGTCTATTATTTTAAAAAAGACTTTAATAACATGGCATGCCAACTAGGAGAGAGTAAAGTTTTTAAAGTTTTAAGTATATTTGGAGGAAAATAATGATAGTTGGGTGATATTTTGGTCCTAAGTGAAACATAAATGATATTTCAAGGCAATTCCCCAAACTTGGGTGATCATTTAGGGAATTGACTCTTAAAAAAATCCACAATTCTATTTGGCAAAAAGGTGCAACAAATGGTGTTATAGTCAAACTTCTCTGTAATATCGTAGTTTATTTGGATATTTTTAAGAGTTATAGAAACATATTGTAACAAAAGATATATAGTATAGTATAATATGAAAGATCGATTTCATAAAAAATATAATTATTATAGAAAAGTCTGATTATATTTGACTTTAATTAGTAGATCAATCAAATTAATCTTTAGATTCTTTTTTTAATTATTTTTCTCTTTTAGTTATATGTTAAAATAAAAAATATATATCTTTCATTTATTAGTTTAATGTAAACAGTAACGTCCAATAAAGTGAGCTCTTATTATGTTTGAAGTTGTATAATATTCTAAAAATAATCATCTCATTTCACCATAGACTTTGTAGTTTAGTTTGGTTTTCTTTCTCATCAAAAGATAAATGGGTTTTGTTTCCCAAAGTTGAATGGAAATTATTCATAAAATGATCCAAAACAAAGTTGATAATTGCAATCAAGATTTAATATGATGACTTAAATAACTAATATAGATTGGACAAAGTTCAAAATAATATATCAATTACAACATTCATATTGATAATATATAGTTTTTCAAGATCATAAAACATAGGAACCATACTAATAAAACACAAGAAGACTAATTAAAACAGGCCCAAATTAAAATCCAGAAAAATATTTATTCTGGACACACTATTTCCAAATGAGTGTCCATCACTATTCCCTAATCAGCAATCATTAATTATTACTATTGATAATCATCATCAACCATCATTAGATATTCTTAAAACATCAGCATTAGATCATCAGTGGCGGAGCCAGAAATTAATAAAGGGTGTCCAAAAAAAGTGAAATAAAATAAAATTGTTGCTAGTAAAATTTGAACGCGTGAGCACCCTAAGCACAAGCTCTTTCAAGGTGTCTAAAATCACTGGTCTATAACACATTGTTCTGTCAAGGATGTTCAAAATATATTATTTAATTACTTCGTGCATTATTTTACTGATATATACGGTATTATTTTCTGACGGACCGTGTCTAATTGGACACCCTGACTATAACATAGCTACGCCCCTGCTCATCACCATCACCATAACCATAAATTACCACTATATATCATCCATCACCATAACCATAAATTACCACTATATATCATCCACCACCAATTGTCATCATCAACCATCACTACTAACCACTATTGGCACCTACCACACCACTAGCTACTATGTACACACAACCACCGCCATCAACCAAACACCACTACCTATCATCACCACCAATCGATTCCTACAACTCCAATCGTTAGTCATCACCATCACCAATAACCATATAATATTTAATAATATTTCGCTATATAGTATTAGCTTAATTTAGTATGTTATATTAGAAAAACGAATTAAAACACACTCCAACTTTATCTTAATATGTTGTTACACACTCCAATTTTGTGGAGGTCCTATAACACCCCCCACCCCCATCCTATACTATTCCCCTCAAATACTGAGAAATCAAACATACATTGATCAAATATTCTGAATATAACATCTTAATAGTCAGATGTCTAATCAGATTCAAACGTCTTCATCATCATTAAAATAAATGGGGCATAACTCAAATATAACTAATATAAATTGGATAAAGTTCAATTATATATTTATATTGATAATAATACATAGTATATCATTTCTTACACAACCACAAATTGATCACTACCACTATTACACCCATTCTCACAAGGGTACTCTATTTTCCCTTTTTCTTGATTAGAACACACAAAATCAAGATTATAAAACATAGGTACCATAGTAACAAAACACAAGAACACTAAAACAGGACCAAATATCCAAAGCAAAAGTGGCAAAGCTGCATAAAACAACCTATTCCCCACAGTGTTCAAACCAAATCCTTTTTCCAACAACTCAGACACATACTCTGGACTCACAATTCCCAAATTGTCTTGTGGACAATTGATGAGGAAATTGACTTGGTTAATGAACCTAATTGACAATGTGTGACATAAGAATGAGAATAGGAAAATTAGTAAAAGTGTAACATATTTTAATGCCACCATGAATTCACCATGAGCACCATAAATTGCATCATTTAGTGGTTGTTTAACACTATAAGTGCTGCTTATTACAGCTGCAAGACCAGAACATAGAAGGATTGATGTTGTAGCCATTAAGGTTGCTCCCATTATTGTGTTTCTTAGTGTTTGGACAGCTAAGATGTTTTTCTTCTCATTGTCCTGCAAAATTTAAAGAAAAATGGAAAATATAAGAGTTTAAGTTGTATGCACTGACTGATCAGTGGCGTAGCTACATGGTGGTCAGGGTGCCCAATTGGATTCGTCGGAAAAAAAAGATAGTATATACAAGTAAAATGATTAAAGGACATCCTTAACATAACAAGTTGTTATAGCCTAGTGGTTTCAGACGCTTGGAATGAGGCAATGCTCGCAAATCTTTTTTCCACTTTCTATTTCTGGACACCTTTTGTGAAATTCATGGCTCCGCCACTGTGACTGATGATTTAGAAGTGTTTATATACAATTGGATAATCACAGTTCAATGTTTTTGAATGATCTAGTTTATAAAATATCCAACAAATGTATATGCAATGTATATTTAAACATAATATATATATATAGAGAGAGAGAGTCAGTATATAAATTTTGTATATTTCACTCATATTGGTAACACGTTTTATCGAACTGTAAATATCGGTAAAGTTTCCTTTATATATAGTATACCCTAGCTCCAATCCACTTTATATGGTGGGATACAGAGTCATAAAATCTTTAAGTTTTTGAAATAAATTTGCATACTTTATAGGAAAATTTTGTTCATAAAAAGTATTTTCCCTATTTCAATTTATTTGAGTCTATTTCCTTTCTAGTCCATTCAAAAAAGAGCAATCCATTCTAAATCAATCTGGAGACAATTTATAAATTTAAACTTCTTATTTTACTCTTAATGACAAATATTTTTTGTACATACACATATTATGACATGTTAAAAATTAAAAGTTTCAAAAGTTTTATACACACAAATATAGTTACACCTTTAATATTATAAGTTCTTTTTTCTTTTTTAAACTCGATTTTCAATTATGTAGATTCACATAACTTAAAACAAGGAAAAAGAAGAATAGTATCAATTTCTACCAACAGACAAAAAGATGGATTTTTTAAAAGAAAGATTGAATGATAAAAACCACTAGTAATATAGTGGAAATCCTTTGGTTAATGAGTGTAAGTAAAGAATATTACCAAGAATTCATATATAGTGAAGTTGAGTTGGATATGACATCTTGATTCAAATATTGCCTCTCCCCATTAATTTGTTATTTTTCCACACTATGCTTGATATATTGTTTAACATTTAAGAGTTTAAGTTATAACTATTATTAGTGTAAAGAGTTATAATTATACTATCAGATCATTCAAAATATATTTATATATAAGTTCTGTTAAAATGTGTGATTTGTAATTTTAAAATTAAGACATGTTCTACCAAGAAGTAAAGGTAATTTACTTGTGTAAAATTCTTTACACCGATAGAGTATGTCAATTAAACTCAACATTTCCTCCATCTCATATTAGTTGTTCATTTTACTATAAAAAGTTATCCCAAATTTTCTGTCAATTTATAAAATCAAAATAGTATTAATCATTTTTTTCCCTTACCCTTACATTTAATTCTTTTTTTAAAGTGTAAACAAATTTGTAAAGTTTCAAAAATATTTATTAAGGGATAAGTTAGTAGAACGAGGTCTTAAGGGGCCTATAAATGAGAAAGTGAACGACTAATATATAGAACGAAGTCGGAGGGGTATAACAATTAAATAAGCCAATCGATCTAAAGTTAAAAGTTAGTACGTTATAACACTTTTTATAAAGATTAATTAAACACAAACGTATAGGCAAAAGCTTAATTAGTAAGAAGCCAAAACATGTTTAATGTAATTAAATTGCTAATTACAAGTGATTATTACTTTCTTCTAACTCTTTTCTTCCTTCATTCATCCGTTACATAATTAGAGCTACACACGAAAATAATGCTTCTATCATTTGGTAACAAACCCCACCACCTCCCAAAAAGTAAGGAAAAGTAAGAATTATTTGAAATTGATATATATACATATATATAAAAACTCGCGATGAATGTGATCTATGAGGTATGAAAGAAGTCGTGTTATCCCTACCGATAAACCGGTCCATTTACTTGACCCGATTCATCCCCTCTCCTCCAGCCCTAGCCCGCGAAAAGGAAGATATGACTCTTAGGAGATACACCAAAAACACTAAAAGGTATTCGAATCATAGTGTAAAATACAAATGAGTGAAACTCATTGATCTCGAATATATATGATATATTATATTAAATTTACTTAAAAAGAAGTTGAGTATATCATGACTATCCACACCACAGCCAACTAGCTCATACAACCACACTACATGAGTTGATGAAAAATCACACACATGATATCCTTATTACTCGATAGACATAATATACACTACTAAAAAAATCACTAATTTCCAACACAATCCATCAGAATTTGACTCATCATCATTAATAATGTTTCAAAAAATTATCGGAAATTCTTACCAATGAACTGAATTCTGACCATACGTCAATGAGAAATTAACGATTTTCTGATAGTAGTGACGATATTCAAAAAGAACTACTACAAGAAATTAATTAATTAATTACCTTCATGATGGCTTCAACCCACAAACGTCTTCCATTAGCATTAGTACCAATAATTGTAGTAAGAGGTTGATTTTTAACCTTATGCCATAACCAAATATGATATCCCATGCATATTATAAACCCTAATGGCACCAATATTACATCCAAATAACACTTCCTCCATTCCATTTTTTTCTAATGTTTTTTGAAGAAGAATATAATAATGAGCTGCTTTCTATATTACAACACATATATATATATATATATATATGTAGCAATAAAATGAATGTAGACTAATTTGGGTGCTATGTACGAAATTAAAGTAAAAAAGAAGTATGTCCAAAAAAAAAAAAAAAAAAAAAGTAGAGTTCCACTCCATAAAATTAGAGGAACATGCTTCTAATCATGTGTTGGAAAATTATTTAATTTTGTCTGTTTTTTCTTTCAACTTTTAAATTATTATTTTTTTTCTTCAGGTAGTTGATTCTTTGAATGCTTTTTTTTTTTTTTCTTTTTGAGAGAAAGATAATACATCCAATAGCTAGAAAGATAATGTCTACACATATTGTACTATTTAATCGTAGATACTAGTTTTGGTGACTTACATTTTCTTTTTACTGAAACGAATTATCTACAATAATTATGATTTGAGTTATATATTGATCAGTAAGAATTATCACAAGACGAATAAATTTCTTGATTTCTGATCCACAATCTAGATACCCTCCAAAAGCCACACAAGACATTTTTCTCTTTGTAAATCTTAGTCGTCATATATATCACAGTGAAAAATTGATTATTTTTCAATGCCTTAAGTTTATCGACTAATTAGCATTTCTTATGAATTGACCCGACCTAATATATATATTACTTATCTGCATGCATGTTGAAAAGATTAAAAAAAAAACATAAAGGAAAAGCATTTTTTTACTATTTTTTTCAAAGTTGTAATATTTTGTTTTTTTCCGTCGACTGACCATGAGTATGAGATTGTTGATCATCTAGCAAAACCATATTTAAAAATCAACCAATTAGATCTTTCTAAAAGAGGAAGTATAATAATATATCTTTACAAATAATTCTGTCACGCTACTAAAAAATCACTATTTTCTATTGAAAATTTTCGTTAGAAAATATTTAGTGACTATATTATCAATTATTTTTTATTGAACCAAGGAAGAAAAGAAATCTTTCAGTATTTCAATGAGAATATGTTTTCCGGCCTTTCCTTCGCTCAGAGTACTACTTTACTTTACTATTGATTATTCAAGAGTATTTCGCCTTGCGACCCAACAGCTTCTGCGTCCTGCTATACGTTTTACTAATCATGTGAGTTGGTTTGATGTGAAACAAATAAAAATATCATGTCTCTTATGATATAAATTTTTCATTGATTCGTGTTAGAGAATACATTTGTTTATGATAGTTACATAATTTAAGTTTTAATTTGTCACTCACCAATTATTTTTTTTAAAAAAGACTTATATCTATTCTAAGTAGTAGGTCAAATACGTCAAGGCATGACTCATTTTGTTTTAATAAATATATACTGTTGCGTCTCTTTAAGGAAACACATATAAAAATGCAATAAATAGAAATTTTGGTAAGTGGACTCATACATGTACCACTTAAGATTTTTTTGGATTCTTTTTGTTTAGTTGATTATGTTGTTTATTAGTACTTCACAAAGTTGAGTAAAAAAAGTCATAAAAATGAAAAAGATAAAATCATATATATATAAAATAATTATTTTATCTTGAAGTAGATTAATGGAGAATTACTTTATGAAGTGCATTTTGAGAAATGGAATTATAAAGTAAAAAAATTACCTTCTTATCAAGTAGAGTTAAATTATGATAAAGAAATCAATATAAATTAATCTGAGGAGGATTCTAGATTTTTATCAAAGATATTTTAAAGTTTTGAGTATTATGTCAAAGAGGGCATTTTGCATTATTTCTTTTAAGAAATATAGTCGATTTCAATTCACGTAAAAATTTATACAGTATTCAATATTTATATTAAGCCAATAAATACATATTGTGATGAATTATGACTAGTCAATACACATTCTTGCCTCATTAAATCACTTATTATAAAATATATCCATATATTATGAGTGCAAAATACAAAGAACTCTACATACAACTTGAATTCTTCCCTTCCCTCATTTTTTTTTTGAATCGCGAGTTCGAATTCTAATAATTAAAAATCTTCACCAATAGCCAAAGATCGATTAGTCATTTTAACTGATTTGCTGACTCAATTATAAATTAGTCAAACTAGTAAATTGAAAATGTCGAATGATTAAACCGGCAAAAACATAATTTTGAGAGGATCGAGGGGAAGTCTCACTATGACAAATTTTAAACTTATAAACTTAAAATTCTAACTCTACGTAACAGTTATTCTTTTGTTTGTCGAAAGAAACCGAAATAAGAGGAGACAAACACATTTGCGGCAATGCTTTACGTTTCCATTTCTTTTTGTGAATGGAAAAAAGGAAAATGAGGCATGCAATACGTGCTAGGCTTGTTCGCCACCTTTCTACTTTGTCCCCATTTTTTACTCGATGTCTGGTATTTATATTAGATTTGATTAATTCATATTCGTATCGGAAAGTCCTCATTTTGAAAGTAAAACTCTCTATACCAAAGGTTCCATGCATATACATAGATGAGATTCAAACATGAGATCTCTAATTAAAGATAAAAGAATACTTACCACGTTGTTAGGGTTTTGCCCTGATTTTCTTACCTTATTTGAAGTTTATTTTTTTCCTTAAAAAAAAGTAAAAGTATTGCCATAAATGCTTGAACTTTTTCTGAAAGAAAAATATAATTTTCTTCCATATTTGATTTATTCTTTCCTTAGAAGAAATGTTTGGAATCCTATAATTGAAGACTCTTTTTCTCATATCAAGAACACAATAACATCCACAATGTAGTCGTTTAAGAGTCTTGTTTATGGGAGATTTATTCTCTCAACAATTTATAATATTTTTCTTTTCTATTAGTTTTCATATAATAATATTATGTTTTTAGTATAAATTTTTGTCGTCTGATTTATCAACCATATGATTTGCAATTTGTAAACTTCCGCATGACGACTTAATCACCTTTCGAATCCAATACACGTCACAACGAGAACTTTAGTAGTACCTTTTCTACTTATCTTTCACATTATCTATCTTTTGCTAGACAATTTTTTCTTGTTGGAGTCTCACTATGCTCCCACCTGCTTTACATTTTTTCTTTGGAATTTCACGTTTCTCATCATATTTTTTTTTTCCAATTTGCCTTTAACTTACCACTGTCCTATCTTCTCATAACCCACCTTGTCTTTTTTTTTTTTAACGTAGCGGAGTCAGAAATTTAATTTTAAATTATCTACGTAATGTATATATAACCTTTTTTTGACAAAGAGGTATCAATTTGTTTCCCTAATTAAACAATGACGGTATTGTCCCTTTGAGGATTAGCGAAGCGAAAGGGGATGGAGACGACAAAAATTGAATTCACACCTTTTCGTAATAGATTTATTATTCAAAAAATGAGAAAATAGGGATAGACGAAATTTTGTAACTAAATAGTAAAATCTCCTGCTAATGATCTCATATAGTTACATATTAGTAACGAATAACAAGAAAATTCAATTAGCTCATAACAAGTTATCTAAAAATTACCGATAAATTACCTAGCTAATTTCATATTTTCTTGACGTAATTTTGCAAGTACCATTAGAGTACCTATTAATCTTGATTATAACCACCTTTTTCTTTGGACTCAAACTTTTAAGTTTCTTTAATAAGAAAATGTTATAAATGTTACATGTACTCAAATGGAATGAGGAATTAGCTCATTTAGTTTTGGACTAAATGATAAGTACAAATTCAAAATTTAAATTTTATTAACAGAATTTTTTAGGATATATGTTATTTGTACTTATTTTAACACATAGATTTGAGGTAAAATTATTAATTCGTCAATACTAGAGGACACATTTAGTAATACATAAATATTGTAAAATTAAATTAACATATGTACATATTTTCCCTCCCTACTAATTATTTGTTATTATTCTTCCTTTTTGTAAAAAAAATAGAAGAAGAAAAGTCTCAACTTCTTGTAAAATGATGATTGCATATGGTAAACTAATTGTTTTGAGACGTGTATCGAACAATTATTGGTACATTCGAAAATCTTACGTTATCTTATTTTCCCTTTTTGTAAAGATGACATTATTAGAAATTTCAAAGTTGAAAAAGATTAAATTACAAAGAATTGGGAGAATATCTATAAACAATCATTCTCAAAAGTTATTATCATAATAAAGCTAAGTACATCACATCTTTGGCAATTTCAAAAATATAATATCACAATTATTTCAGCTTTAAGTATCATAAAGTTGAATAGATAGGATGATTGACCATGAAAATGGATTTACAAGATCATAAAATATCCATTTAATTAACTCATCAGAAAACAATATAATTTATGAATCTTTTAGATCACGATAAAAATGTCAAATGAATAAGTTGAGTTGAATTTGAAATTGTCAAAATGAGTTGCGTTAAGAAATAACATATTAATAATCCATTTAAGTGTTATTTGAGCTGAAGCGGATTGTATTGAAATGAGTTGAAAATCGGGTCATAACCCAACATGCCATCAATTCCTTCTAAGTTTAAATTCAAAAATTGGTTTCTCATAATTTATTTGAATACATAATTTTTTTTAAATCCTTATTATTAATAATATGTAAAATAATCAAGTAAAAAATCTAATCTTTTAAAAAAAATTCAAACAAAGTTTCTCATGAGTCAATCATATATCATTCCGATTTTTAAATGAGCCGAACTAAACAAGTTAAAATGAGTCCAATTAATAGAAAAGCAAGTTACTAACTTATTCAAACTTTAAAACAGGTTGAAAAATCATCATTTTATGACTGATTTTACCACTCCTAGATCACAATATATAGTTCCCTTCCGAGCAAACTGAATTTTATTTATAAGAAAACAATATACCACTATCTAAAATTTTAAAATTATTACAAACGTTAAATGACAATCTAATATTTTATCCATAAATTTAAACAAACATTAGACCTCACTTTAATATTGCTTAAATGGCTAATTTCTCAATAGGCTATATTTGCACAACTATCTAAAATAAGGACAAAATTTAAATAGTAGCCTAAAATCTAATATTATCAAATAGGCCTTTTTTGAAAGGACATATAGAAAAGCCCAAATACTTCACAATGACCCAAATTTCTAAAGCCCAAAGCCCAAAAGCCCATTACATAGCTGACCTAGAAAAGCCTGTATATAAAAATGTCTTCTCTGTAAACCCTAGCTCAGAGAGTGAGAGAGAGAGAGAGAGGGGCTCAGCGTGAAAGTTTCAGAGTTTCATCGCTTCCATTGAGTTCAATCGAAGATGAAGGTACGTTAATTAACCCTAAATCTTCAGTTTCTATCAATGTTGTAGATTTGTACGAATTTTTCTTTGTGAATTTGCTCAACTTATTGTGATTTTGTTGTTTGTTTTTGCAGTTCAACATTGCGAACCCGACTACTGGGTGCCAGAAGAAGCTCGAGATCGATGATGACCAGAAACTGTAAGGCTATCATATTCCTTTTATGAAATGTAATAGGATTTGCTGTTTTTGGTGTAGTTTGTATACATTTTTTATGGTTCATTGTTAGATATCTCTGTTTCTTATTTAATTGAACATACTTTTTGGTACGTCTGAAGAATTAAACTCAAATTGTACAATTCTGCTGTTAATATCCTTTAAAAGTATACAGTTATGGAAGTTTGTAGTAAGCTGAATGATTTGAGGTTTTGAAATTAAAGGATCTGTATGTTTTGATACAGTGTTTTACATGAACCTTAGTATGGAATAACAAAACATGTATTAGCCATAGCTGAACAAGTATCAACAGCAACAAAGTAATCCCACAAATGGGGTATAAGGAGCTTAGAGTGTATGCAGACCTTACTCCTACCTCTGAGAAGGTAGAGATAGTGTTTCCGATAGGCCCTCGATTGAACAAACAATGTAAAAGAGTCAATAGCAACAACTTGAAGATAGGTAGATACCAATAATGTAATTTGCAATGCTACTTGTGTATTTTGCTATTGATTATCTCTCATTTGTTTCTAGTAAATTCGTTGTTATGATTTTGAAGTTAGAAAAACCTAATCCATTCAACCTTAATATATCCATTTACCCCATATTTAGTTTACTGGCATTTCAGATTCCTCATTAGAAGTATTCTTTATTTGAGAGAAATAGAAATGGATAATCTGTTATAATTTACCTTTTCATCTGAAAAATGGACTTATTGTCTCTCTAGTACTTTAATATCATAACATGACAATAGAACTTACAAAATAGAATATATTAATTTAAAAAATAGACAATTATTTTTTGAGAATTTCCTAGTGCAATTTAAAACCAGTTCCATTATAGATATCTCAATAACAAATCAAATATTCGGACAATGAAGTAATTATTATTCTCTTATATTGTTTTTCAATACTAGTCAATGAACCAATCCTTGAGTTCTTAATTATCAAAAAAACCAATCTTTGAGCTCTTTTTCATCTTTGCCTTCTGAACTTTTGTTGATATTTTAATTTACAAAAAACTACTCTTGATGCCATCTCAAATTATTTTCTGCAACTGTTGATAGACTACTGTATATACATATGCATGCTTATGTTTGGTTCACAAGTTCCCCACCTAGATCTGTTATTATATATCTAACAAGCCCACTATAGTATTCAGTCCCATGCATATGATGATGTAGTGAGAAATTCTGGATATTATTTCTTGATGAAAAGATGAGATATTTTTTCATTTCTGCTCTTTACTCGACTGTACGTTTGTTTTGGAATGTTGCTTAGTTTGATGTATAGTTGTCACTGTCAGATTTATTTGGCAGTCTCGATATTTCATTAGCACATTGAATGTTGAATTATGATTGACTGACAAGTATATGTGCATACGGAAGTACTGTTGGTTAATGATACTTAATTGTTATGCAGCCGAGCTTTCTATGACAAGAGGATCTCCCAGGAGGTTAGCGGAGATGCTTTGGGAGAGGTAGGTCTCATGTCCACTTTGTGGCCCGGTGGTAATTTAGCCATTGCAGTCAAATTCATTTCAGACTAATGTTGTGTCTCCCAATTGACAGGAGTTCAAGGGATACGTTTTCAAGATTATGGGAGGATGTGACAAGCAAGGTTTCCCAATGAAGCAGGGAGTGTTAACTCCAGGCCGTGTTCGTCTT
>JAJOOR010018781.1:0-20282 GCA_036250505.1 Solanum acaule
TAAATATGTACACATTATTCTCTTCCAAGTTCCATCCCTATATTAATCGTTGTCCATGTTCACATTATTACTCATTATTTAAGATTAAATAAAGATATATAAAAATTCTATAAAAAATAAGTGGATCTCTACAACATAAATATGTACACATTATTCTCTTCCAAGTTCCATCCCTATATTAATCGTTGTCCATGTTCACATTATTACTCATTATTTAAGATTAAATAAAGATATCTATTATTAATGAGATCACATTATTCCATCATGCACCCTGTAACATACTTCTTATATTGACAACAAATTTTATTTTATTTTTAAAAAAATAATAATGTAATTTTGCATCTATAATATGGGTGCTAAAAATAGAGAATTTATTTCTCTCGCTCAAATTATTTATTATACATGTTTTTAAAGAAAATATTAATTAGGATTAATTTTTAATTATTTTATTATTATTTATGTTTTAAAATATTATTTTGTTATTTACTCTATTAATATATTTATAAAGGAATAATTTAAGATAATTATTTTTAAAAATCAGACGAATAATTTATAAAACAAAAAATAATCTTCTCACACTTTCTTTTCTTCAACTAAGCAAACAATGAGATCAATTGTGAGCTTGTACATACCTTACTTGTAATGAAAATTAGATAACCTTTTACGTAGTTTTCGATTTAGATCAATTGAGAGCTTGTACATGACAACTAAAAAAGAAATGACGGGAGTATTATTTTTTACGTAGTTTTCGATTATATAATTTTTTTTTCAAAAAACTTAATGATTTCATGCATAAATTTATGGTCAAAATTATTATTTGACTCTAAAAAATGAAAAGTGTTACATAAATTGAGACAAAATATGGAAAGTACTCTTTCATTCTTAACTTGAGGTCTCAGGTTCGAGTCCCCTCAGATATGAAATCACCTTTCCAACACAAATTCAAATTTAATCGAGCTCCAATCTTACCAAAACACCATGAGGTGGATAGGTTAGCCTTACTCATAAGTCATAACTCAAAGTTTAGAAAAATTATGTTGGGCCTGTACATGATATAAAATCAATTATTAGAAATTATGTTGGTGTATTAATATAAACAACCTTGACTTTAAATTTTCTTTTTTACCTATAGCAGTAATATTAAATTTGGTTGTACGTTGGGCCTATTTAGACATGATTTTAAAATCAATTATAAATTTGAAATTTGTTAAGGTACTAATATTAACAACCTAGACTTTTGATTTTTTTTATTTTTTTTTATCTATAATCATAGTATTAGGTTCTGTTATACGTTGGGCCTATTTAGACATTATTTAAAACTAATAATTAATTTGAAATTATGTCAATGTTACTAATATAAACAACAGTAAAAGACATAAATACTTTTTTATACATTTTGGACGATATATAGAGCTCTCATAGTAGTTTAGTGTAATACTAGTAAGTTCCTTTTTATTTGTAATTAACAATTTCAGGTTCAAATTTCGGGGAAAAAATTACTATTTTCTTCGATAATGTTCAATTGCCTCTTAGATTAATGTCATGTGGATCATAAAATAATTTATGGTTGAAATTTATTTTAAATCTTATACCTAATAGAAGAGTCAAAAATGGTAAAAGCAAAGCTAACAATATCTATTAAAATTATCCAAAAAACAATTCGTTTAAAAAAACCATCTAATTAAGATGAACCTAATCATAAGGAATTAAACTATCTAATTCTACAAACTTCATACAAGTATAAAAAATATGAGCTATTTTTGTCACGTTAACAATATGCTCTCGAGCATGCCTATATTTGTTAATCTTGTGCACGATAGATAAATTGTTATTTTCTTGATCATTCACTTCACAATATATATATATCATATTTTGAGAGTTGAATTTAGAAAAATAAAATTGAGTAGTATTTTTTTTATAAGCATCTAGTGCATTTTGCTTGTGCACTTGAAAGGAAGAAAACATTTTTCATTATTTGTAAACTTAAAAAATGAAAGATTTACTTATGGAATTTACATTATAATAACTTTTCAAATCAAAATAGAGACTAATGATTTGTGAATTCAGCCGGTTTATATGGAATTTATATTAACCTTTTTAAAAATATATATATTTTAATATTAAAATATTACTCGTTGTCAGACAAAAATAATACTGAAATTAATAGTACATGAAAAATGGTGAAGAATTCCTTAAAATTCTAAGAAGAATTATAGAGTATTTTGTCAGTTGTTAGTCAAACATGCTTTCTGAAAGTACAAATTATGCTCAAATTAAATATGGATTAGATTTATCAAAAGTATACATAGAGAACTGAACATATAATAAGATAAAACATAAAGTAATTTCTATTATTTTATATCTAATTTCTCAACTTCCCATGGTCGGCAAGCATGTTTGACCATTAATCATCATAATTTTAGTCCGTTTTAAAAAAATATTTTGTTATAATTTTTGAATTTTAATTTTGTTGTAAAATAGTAGTTTGAGTTTTCCGATTCTGGGTACAAAATTGTCTTTGTTAAGGAATACTTTATCTCTTTTATAAAATTTCTTGATGTTAATTCAGATTTATTTGAACTGCAATATAAATATCGAACCTCAATTGATTTTATAATTTTGTATGTTGTAAATTCAAATCTGGTGAGGTCTAGATTTGTCCCCTACTCCCACTTGTCATGTGCTTTTAGATCGACACATGCAAAGGACAATTGATTATTATCAAAAAAAACCTAATTAGTGGTGGGTCGAAAGATATAAAATTTCACTTCATTTTTTAGTAGAAGTGGAAAGTATTAGATTATTTATTAGAATTTTGATGAATAAAGTTATTTAATATTGGTAAAGGACATCATAAATATTGCATCATTATAAATAGTAATGTGTCCATGTGGACACATATATACCTTTAAAATACACTATTAAATAGTGCAGGGCTATAAAAAGACCTCCATAAATTTGATATCGTAACAACAATTTAGGCCAAAATTGAAGTATTTTTCAAACCTTTTTCCCTAAAAAAAAAAAAAAAAACTATAAAAAGCAACACCTCTAATAATACCAAAGATAATGATAAAAAGAGAACCACGCATGTAGCACCTTGTTTGGATAATTATTGTCGTTTTCGTAATCCATTGTATTACATTATTTTATTTTGAGGAATATGATATTAATTAATTACAAATGGTTAACGAAATTAAGTGCCGACACAAATTTTATAAATAAGTAGTTAGATATACTGAATATAACTATTAAAATTGATAATAAATAATTAATGATAAGCTACTTTTTGTTTAAAATACCTAAGATATCCTTAGAATTGTTATTGAAAAAATAATAAATTGATTAATATCCTTTTAATGAAAAGGAGAAACGTGAATATATAAAAAATTATTGATTAGGAGAAACGGGAAATATTAAAATTGATACTAACAAACAATTAATGTTAAGCTACTTTTTGTTTAAAATACCTAAGATATCCTTAAAATTGTTATTAAACAAATAACAAATTCATTAATATCCTTTTAATGAAAAAGGAGAAACGTGAATATATAACAAATATGAAGTTAGGTTTTATATTAAGACTCTAAAAAAGAGGTGTTATATTGGGATAAATATTTTGAGAATTTTAAAAAAATATTAAAGATAAAATAGTCAATATTTTGGGCAAATTAATAATGTTCATAAAATGCATACAAATCAAATTGGCCATCTTATAAAAATTGTACAAGATAGAGTTATTATTCAATTTCTTTTAGAATAAATAACAAAAGATAAATATTAAATAATAATAATAATAATAATTTTAAAAAATAACGTTATAGTTAAATCAAATCAGTAGTTACATAACATCACTTTCATCATTATATAGTAAATAATTTAACAATATAATGACTGACTAAATTTACATAAAAATTATAAGTATATTTTTTTTATAATAATCATTCTCTATAATAGTATTTCACTATAATGATCAATTCTTTTTAGAATCATCTTTTATATTATGTTACATTATTCAATTTTTTATACATTTTTTTTAAAAAAAAAGACATCATCAATTATGAGAAGTATGATGGTAGTACTCTTCTAGTATAATAGGAATAAATTAAATCTCATCATTTGAACTATAATTTTGAGTGTTAGATTTCAAATGATCGCATAAAAACTTATTTTAAGATTTTAAAAAATACTTTTTAATTCTATTTATTACATATTCTTTATAATATAGTATCTCACTATAACAATAGGAATAAAAATCATCTTTTGAATTTCAAATAGCAAATGATTGCATAAAAAATATTTTAGATTTTAAAAGTTCCACTTGTTAAATTATATTTAGATATATGACATTTGTATTTTGAAATCGCCTTCAAACATATATTAAAATATTTTAAAATTTCTCAACACATTTTTTATTAACACTACGACAATTATTTTGTACTATGATCGAATGTGCAGGCAGACCTTCATTGTAATATGAGGACATGTTTGGTGGCAAATTATTATAAAGAAGGTTCTTCGAATTTTTGTCATTTGAAGATACATCATAAACAAACAAGGGAAAAGAATTAATAAATATATTTTCTCAAACTCTGTAATCTAGAATTGATATATTTCCTACAAATAATGTATATATACTCTTTTCGTTAATATATCTATATTTATTAATTTTTTAAAATTGATTATTTGATTTCAAAAGTATTACATGACTTTAATATATTAGTTCACTAACTTTCATTCCTTCAGACCCGAATCAAATGAATAAAAAAAAATCTCTTTTACTTAATCATAAACAAATTTGGATCAGATCTAATAAAAAATTATTGATTTTTTTTTATAAAAAAAATGGATTGGATCTAAAAGGATATAAAGAAAATGGATGGATTTTTTTTTAAAGCTATGTAGTATTTTTAAAATAGAAAACTACTTTTTAAAAAAAATTAATATATTAATAAAAGTGATAAATATATATCATTTATTAAATATGCTATTTTAAATGATAAAAATATATATACATTATTTTTTAATAAAAATTACATTCACTCTAAATGACGAAATTCAAAAGTATACTTACTTTATTTTCCAACAAACAATGCTTGATTCTCATAAAAAGGTTAAAGTACCATGAAGATGAACTTTAATTTTAAAAAAAACAGACATGTCCACCACTCACATTTCTATATAGTGGGGGAAAAACATTATGAAATGTTAGTTCTCATTAAGATAAAATATTATAAAAAGACATAATTTAGATCTCAAACTATACTTAAATAATCATTTAAACAAGCTGTAAGATGTTATTATGATTCCTTCTTAGCTAAAGAATATTTGTTGGACCCATCAGCTGCCCATTACTCAAACAATAGAAAATGTTTGAACCTAAAATCTCTTCATCAATATGGTAAGTTTTTCAAAGGTGTATTCACGATTTTAAGATGATAGCTATTATAAAAAAATTAATCTAAGATATAAATTTGATCGATTCGATATTTAGGTTTTTATTACTAAATATTATTAAAATTTTAATATTATATATATATGAATTAATGAAAATGTCAAACTACCAATAACCATTAAGAGAGGTATTATCTAATTTAAAAATAAAATAAAAAAGATAAATATAAAATTCTAATTTCTAACCTCACGTAGAGAGGTGCACCCCATTATTAGTGCATTATAGTGTGGGTTTACAAATCCTTCAATATTTTAAAAAAATATAACACTACTATATATGATCTCGAGAGGGAAGCATGGATTCACGTGAAACCGTTGACTCCCTTAATAGGCCCCTGGTTTTCCCTATCTCTTTAGGAAAGGATTTTATTATCAAAATACAAAAATAGCATAAGTTTTTTCTTTAAAAAAAAAGAAAGAAAGCAAAAAATAAAACACATTTTGAATATGCACAATTTCATTTGGTCAAATACACATACAATTCTAATTTGTTCCTAATTTTCACAGTAATACTTTATCTCAATTATGTTTCATTTTAATTATTCAATTCCATTTTTTATATTTCATATGAACACAAAATATTCAATGAAAATACGTCGATTGTATTAAGATTCACTGATTTCAAAAAGAAACTAATAAGCAAACTAGAACAAACCTCTAGAATTCATTATTTTTATTGCTGTTGAGTTTTAGTAATATTATTAACAATGAATTGGAGTTTTTTTCTTTGCATGTATTGAAATTGAGTTAAAAATTTAAAAAATATATATTCGAGTTAAACTTAGATAAAAATCATAAAATCGAATAATATGAAAAACAAAATATAAGACGTTATCTAATTAGATATTTTTATCTTACTTTTTATATTTTCAATCACACTAAATAATTGCTACCAAATAATATTCTTTATGTTTGAAAGGTATATGAAAAAGGAATTGGAGTGTTAAAATGGATATAACTAAAGTGGAATATAAAAATAAAAATTGAAGACAAATTAGATTCATTTTCTATGTATTTGACATGGCGGCCGGCTTCATGTGTTAGAAAATAAGACATCTGTCTTAGGCTGTCTAATTTGAGGGGTCCCAAAATCACTATCAATTTTCTTAGAAAATAGCTTTAGACACAAGTATTAGAGTCTAAATAGCTTTTTAAAGTATATGGCATGCGATACCCTTCGTCATACTTTTGAGATATTGGTGTTTTTGTCGTCTAAAATAAATAACTTTTTAAAGTATATGGCATGCGATACCCTTCGTCATACTTTTGAGATATTGGTGTTTTTGTCGTCTAAAAATTGAAGTATATATACCCTTTATACTAACGGACATACACGTGTCATAATCTTATCCATCGATTCGACATTTATTAAATATCGAATCGACGGATAAGATTGTGCCACGTGTCCCTATTTAGTCTTCTGTAAGAGTGAAACGCATATATGCGTTAGTTTTTAAACGACAGGGACATAAATATCCTAAAAGTATAACGGATAATATCGATATGCCATTTACGATAATTTAGAGATATATTTATCCATTTTGTCATGTATATATTAACAATTTTGCATCTTAAAAATCTCGATGAATAGTCTTTAGCTGGCCTAGTATTTGACTACTTTACTTTTTTTATGTACCCTTTCTATATGTGGTCCCTTGGTCCAGCTCTTTGCTTGCCCATTTTCCCTATTTAAAGTTGATATCTAGTCAACACTATTACCCATTCAAATTCCAGTTGTTCAAAGGATATGCTTTTATTACCGTTTTTATATGTATTTAATTAAAAAAATCATATAAATATTTTAAAAATTATTGAATTTTCGAGAATCTTTCACTTTATTTTTGGATCCACCCTTAGTTACATTATTTCTAATATAAATATATATTTTTTTCTTTTTCTAGATTATATGTACGGTTTCAAAGTAAAATCCAAAGTAACAGTATAGACCAAAGTAATAAAATAAAGATGGACAAATGGAAAAATTAAACTTGCATATGGACATATAATTTTGTTACTAGTGTTTGAATATGTGATTTGGAGTTAAAATTTTAAATTTTTAAATATTAAAATTTTATTTATAAGTATATATTTTGTAAAAAGAAATAAAGAAGACTTGCTATTCAAAAGTTTCAAAAAAATGGCCCATGTTTGTTTCTTGCAAAAAATTATATTAAAGAATAAATAATAATAATAATTATTATTTCTGATTAGTTAATCATTTAAAAATATGTATGTTTGAAAATTTAAATTCACAAGTATTTATGTATAAAAAGCATATGAATATATGTGATTAGTCAATAATGTGCCTTCTTAGAATATTTCGATATCGTGTTTTTGAATTATGATTTGCTTATATAATAAGATTGTATAAAAATTGAATAATTATTTAAATATAATTTTCATAATTTGTAGGATTTTCATTTTATGAGGGAAAAAAATTAATGTAAGAAATTTAAATTACTTGTCCAAACAAAAAGTGAGTATTTTCAAAGACGTTTTCGTGCGAACCCAAACAAGACATACTAAAATTATGACATATACATTTCTTTAAATTTGTTTTTTTTTTTAAAAATAAATTGTAATTTAAAGTTGTGTAAAAGTTTTGGAAAATATTTTTCTTAATTTTTAAAAGGAAATTATTTTTCTTAAATTTGAGAAAAATGAGTTAATTTGAAAAATATTTTATCCAACCAAACATTAGTTGATTTGAAAAAACATTTTCCGAAAAATATTTTTCCTTCGTACCAAACACATCCAAAGAGTCTCGACTCACGCCCATGTCTTTAATTTGAAATTTATAGAGTGATTCGCATGATGAACCGGGCCCTAAAGATGAGTGAAAGAGACGTGGTATGGATATATCTGACGTGGCCACGAACCCCCACTCCTGTTATGGTGTCTTTCAATTTTTGAGTGCTGGCATTAGGCATATATATGAGTTGTTGTTATAGTTGTTTACAGCATATTTGCTTTTTGTAGGATCCGTCTCCGTTTTGGCATTTCCATTTTCCCATCTTAAAGCTGTAAGCTTTCTTCTTTTCTTTTCTTCTGCATTGTTAATTTCATGTAAAACTCTCTTTTCTTGATTTCATCATGGGGTTTCTTTTATCTTGTTTTTAGATCTTGTGATTTGGGAAAAGAGATGTCAAAACAAGGGGCTTTTGATCTGGCATTTGGGGTTGGAGGAAGAATTGGCAAGGATGACGTTCTCTCTGCTGTTGACAAGTATATATACATCTCTCTCTGTTTACCTCTTTTTTTGGTAGAAATCTTAATCAGCCCCTCAAAAAGAAATTAAAGATGAACCATTTAAGGTTTAGAAGCTAAAAATCTGAGATTTGTATGCAACCCCTCAAAAGGAAAAACAAAAAAAAGTGGTCATCTTTTCTTTTTCTTTAAAAAGATTCAATTTTTATCATATATTTTTCATGGGTTTTAAGTCTTAACTTAATGTGAGGTTTGTTTAGATTGATTGATCTGTTAGGGTTAAGAAGTTATGCATTTTGATTGGGCTGGATCATAGAGGCTTCTTTTTGTTGATTACTACTGTAGATCCAATTTTTTTTGTGTGTTATGCATATAACTTGTTTTTAGTGGAGTTTGTGATGCTGATCTGTCATTTTCGTCAAAGATTCTGTTGTGCCAACATTATGTACCTAATGTTGGATAAGTTAAGAATGTTTCACTGACAACACAATTTTTGAAGTACAAGAAAATTTGAATTGGAAGCTATATTTTTTACTTATTTTTACTTTGGGTCCTTGGTGCCCCCAATATTTTTGTATATATATATTTATGGTGATAGGATAGATCTTTTTTGGGAGTAAGTTACTCTGCTGTCCTGTTTTGTATTCATATTATTAAATGCCTGTTTTCTTTGTTGAGTATAAAAAAATGTATTCTCCTTTCTTCTTTCAGTTGTTTTGTTTTTATCCAAAGGGGTGAAGTGGTATTATTTATTGGTTTTCTAGTAATAAATAACAGAGAAACTCTTTAAGTTTGGTGGATGGTTAGAAAGTGAATTATTTATGTATTAAAATTTGCATAACTAATATCATGTTTCGTAGCATTTTAGTTGCTATGGGAGTATAAAACTCAGCGCTTTATACAACACACCAAGTATACATTGAAATAACTAATATATGCATAACTAAAACCTTGACGGTTGATTTAACTCTAAATGATAATCAACTTGGTGGATCTCTTTAAGAGAGTTTCTTTGACATGTGTGGATATCTCTGTTTTAGAAGGTTCTTGGATCATTTGTAGTCAAATAAATGAACATATGAATCCTCTGTTAGTGTCCTAAAACTAGAAATGGATGCCAAATATCTGCTACCAACCAATTTCTTAGTTGCAGTTGGCTTTCCTTTTTTCCTTCTTGCTTTTTCTTGTAAGATTGTTAACCTTGTCGATTTTCTAAATGTATTTGTTGATTTGAAATTTTTGTCAAATGCTTTAGGTATGAGAAGTACCATGGTTATTATGGAGGTGAAGAAGACGAGAGAAAGGATAACTACACTGACATGGTGAGAGACATTCTATCAATCTTATAACTTCATTATCCCTTTGAGAGCAGGGGTGTATTGGTTTACGAAAGAGAAGGGAAAAAAATAATTTTTACACCTTGCTCCTGACTCTTAGATTTGATTTTGCTGAACAAAATGAACAAAGAGAACACATTTTTTTGTTTGGATAAGTGTAGACAGACAACTCCTTTTCTTTTATTTTTGCTCCTTAGCTGAATTATTGATATTTATGAGAAATACTAAAGCTATGGTGATCGTGAAGGTTTTTGAGATAGCAAATACTATTGGTTTTAGTTGGAGGTGAAATATAGGAAACTAATTTCTCCGAGACAAGGACTCTTTCGTTTCAGCTTTCAAGTATATTGTCACTTTTCTGCATTTTGGAACCTAGAACTCTGCTTTTAGTGAGAAAATAAGTTCTTTTATTTGAGGAAAAGGCAAAATTTTCGAGACTAAAGATCTGGATTGATGTTGGATTAGGGTTACAGTAGATATAGTTTAGTCATGTCTTACATAAACTCTAAATGCACCAAACAGGGTCTATTACTACGATGACTGATAGTGCAAAAATGGGATTAGTGTAAACTGTAAATCTAAAGTAAGTTGGAGAAAAGCTGTATCAATAAACCAACAATCCCTTGGAATCGATATGGCTTAGTTTTGTTATGCAAGTCCTCACATTGTTCTTCCTCCTGTGCACCAGCAAAAAGCTTACAAGAATTATAACTCAAAGGATATTCATGTCAAAGTTGCTATGAATAGAGTTGTTAAGATCATTACACGAAGCGAAATTCTACATAGGTGGTATTAGCAATACCTGCTGGTTAGAATTAAGACAGTTGTTGTATTTACACTTACATTAATCTGATGTTTGCCAGTTGCCACAAACCTTTTTCAACTCGGTATGAGGATTTAGAGAATCTCCTTATTATACCAATATTGCAAATTGCAATGAAATGGATCTGAATAGAGTGGAACGGTTATGGAGGATGCATGTGGCCTACCCCAACTGTTTTGAGATTGAGGATTAATTGGCTGATGATAGATTGATATAGCTATTGAAGCTTTTATCCTCCAATCAGTTCACTGTCTTGCTTAACATATAGTATTCATGTACATTTCGTTGAAGCACAATTATGTAATCTGGTGTAACTGCTAAATTAGTAATACATCTTATATTCAGGTAAACAAATACTATGATCTTTGCACCAGCTTCTATGAATACGGCTGGGGAGAGTCATTCCATTTTGCACCCAGGTTTGTTTATCTTGGTCCATTCATACATAAGTGAATGAATGTTAGGTTTTGGTCACTTAGTTATTACTTACTATTTCGATCACATTGCCTGCAGATGGAAAGGAGAATCACTCCAGGAAAGCATTAAGAGGCATGAGCACTTCCTTGCCTTGCAATTGGGATTGAAACCAGGACAAAAGGTTTGGCTTGCATATATTATCATTAATGAAAAAGAAGACATAATGAAGTACTTGCCTTATATTACTGCTCCAAATTACCTGTTGAAACCGAGATTATGACTGCAGGTCTTGGATGTAGGATGTGGAATTGGAGGGCCATTAAGAGAAATTGCTCGATTCAGGTGAATGAAGATATTTTTTGAATTATTGAGCTCTCACTATCATTTGGGCCCCGTATTCCACTTTATCCTTTACTGGGTGATTATTCAATTGAAATTTGATGAAATTCCATATTGCATCATGCTATATAATGCCAACCCTGCCACGCAACCAATATAATGGATCCTCATGATGGCAGTTTAGCCCGTCCCTTTCAAGTGTTTCCTCTAAGTGTATACCCCACATTATCCCATTGCGAATGGTAGGATGAACATTAGGCTATTGGTGTGCACTTGTTTGGAAACTGCCACTCATCTCATGACTCTTTAGACTTAAACTTTGTACATTCAATTTCATATCTTTAGCTAAGTTATGCATAGACACTCTATCAAAGCTGAGGTTGAATGTCTGTACTGAACATTTGGAAGTTGGGAACACAACAAAAGGAATGCTTGTTCATTTAGGTGCTTGTTAGAGTGTTCACAAAGCTTTTGAGTTTAACATTTTTAATTGACACAACTAAAGCAGGTAACAAGGCCTGCAAATTCCTCACCTGCTTCTTTTTACTTCTAATAGTGGTAAATTGTATATAACTTGATCTGTGAATTTACTTATGGTAATCTGCCTTACATAGCAATTTCTGTAGAGTCTCATCATTTTTATTGTAAATCATGCAGCTCTACATCAGTTACAGGCCTCAACAACAATGAATATCAGATATCTAGGGGACAGGTATTTACTTGCTCCCTGGTTCTGTTTGTAAAATTATCTGTTGCAAGAGGTGATGTAATTAGGCAGAGATTGCCTGTTGTTATTTTGACGATCTATAACAAATTAGAACACAATTGAAGCATGTAGGACCTGTTTACTTTCATCTGAAACTTGATTGTACTTGGATTTTAAGATCACATGTCATCTAGTTTTCTGGTCAATATACAAAAACAAGAAGGATGACTATGTTGCGCTTCCTTTTTAAATGGTTGGAATTTTTTATTTTTTTCCGAGTAGTTGTCTAACACACTTTGCTCTGCAGGTGTTGAACCGCAAAGTGGGATTGGATCAAACTTGCAACTTTGTAAAGGTAGTAAACTGGCAGATCAAGTCAATCTCCTTTGAACTGCCTGTGCAGTGCTTGATAGTCATTTGGTGTCTATGCAGGGTGATTTCATGAAAATGCCATTCCCTGACAATAGCTTTGATGCAGTATACGCAATAGAAGCTACCTGCCATGCACCAGATCCGGTGTGTATATTTTTACTGTGTTCAATTTTAACTTTTTTTTTTAAAACCACTTGCGTTGCTATGTATATGCGGTGCATGACCTGATTCATACAATTGTATTCTTCTAGTTTGTTTTAATACATCTGATTTTTGTCAGGTTGGATGCTATAGAGAGATCTATAGGGTGCTGAAGCCTGGTCAGTGCTTTGCTGTGTATGAGTGGTGCATGACTGATGCATACAATCCAAATAATGAAGAGCAGAAAAGGATCAAGGTGAATCTTAAATTTTTGAAGTCATTTATCAATTTATTGGACTGTCTCTGTGCGTTTTTGTGTTTATTTGTTGGATATTTAGACTTATCTTAGTTGTTTATTGGCCATAGGAAGAAATTGAGCTCGGAAATGGTCTTCCGGAGATTCGATCGACACAACAGTGCCTAGAAGCAGCGAGAAAAGCTGGTTTTGAAGTAAGTTTAAAGTCCTTTTCTTCTAATAATATTATTAAGCATTTGATTGCTCGTTGCCATTTGTTTACTAAATTCTACTTGTCGGTGATATGTAGGTTGTGTGGGATAAGGATCTCGCTGAAGACTCACCTGTTTCATGGTACATGCCTTTAGATACAAGTCACTTCTCACTCAGTAGCTTCCGCCTAACAGCAGTTGGCAGACTTTTCACCAGAAATCTGGTAAGATTTCTTACAAAGCTATCTCTTTTTGTTTTTTGATGGTTCATCTGTAGACCTGTATGGGAGGTTGGATAACTTTGACATCCCAATTAATTCAATGTTAAGAGTTTGAAGAAAGACCTGAAGGATCCGTTTTGTTTGAAGTATGAGATATCCTGATTCTGTGGCAATATTCTGTTTGTATTCCATTAGCTTTCTATATTTGCAAACAATTTAACTTGAACTTCCCAGTTTATGCTTGAGAAAGCTCTTGTAGCCACACAAATGTTATAGATCGTCTTGGGCGAAAAGTTTCATTAACACAAATGTTTGAAGAGCTCACCTTTCTTTTCAAAACCCTGTGCCTTCCAAACTTTGCCACTTTAATTAATACCATACTACAATATTAGGCTGCATGAACTATGCTGAATTCAATACTGAACGTCAAACGCCATGTCACTAATTTTGTTTATATAGTGGATGATGTGGTCTTTTATGTATTAGCAAATACTTTAGATATAGAGTATCTAAAGATAAAATGTCCCTTCCATTTGGTCTGTCCTATATAACAGTTCATGTATTATTTTTAGTCGATTTCATAACAAGTCATGCATGCATTACCATCCTTTGCGTAAGGAGAGCATGAACTAAACGATCCCTTAAATGTTTTGTTAGGTGTCGGCACTTGAATACGTGGGAGTAGCTCCTAAAGGTAGTCAAAGGGTTCAAGCTTTCTTAGAAAAAGCTGCAGAAGGTCTTGTTGGTGGTGCCAAGTAAGATAATGGCTCTACTTCATATACATACATATTAGTAGTATCGAACGTTATGATATACTAACTTTTAAAACCTGTCGTTGTCGTTTCAGGAAAGGGATCTTCACACCGATGTATTTCTTCTTGGTTCGCAAGCCAATATCAGACTCACAGTAATATTTGACTTAGCTTCATTGCTTTAGTTAGCAAATCTTTGAGATTCTTGGCCTTGAACTTACATTGCCAGGCTAATCAAAGGTTATTTCGTTTTTCGCTTGGGGATTGGGGGCTATTTGTTGTTCTTGCGTTGCTTGTTTGTCACCATTTTTGCCATTTATTGTTGTTCTGAACTCCTAATTGTTGCTAGTTTTGCCATTGATTGTTGTTCTGAAAAATATGCTGTTGATAAAGTTGGGCCTTTTGCTAAATATATGACAATGGCATTAAGGTGATACATTCTGTTCTTCTTCTTGAGAGTTGATAAATATAAATTATTGTATGTCATGTGCATCATTATACAAACTTGGGGTATATATGGATCGGGTTGATTTTTTGGGTTTTCAAATACCAAATCAAATCAAATCAAATTATTTTTGTATTGATTTTTTAATTTTTAACGATGTGAAGTGTGTATAATTATGTATAATGTGTGTACATAATTATACACCTTGGTGCAATAATTGGAAGTGATCCTTTTTATTCGACTAAGTGTGAAATGTGTATAATTATGTATAAGGTGTATATATAACAATATAAAAGTGTGTATAAATTGTATATTTTTGGAAAAATCCCCTAACATTTATGCTATTGGTACTAATCTATCTTCTAATATTAAAATAAAGTATAGAACAAATTTAAAAGACCGTTTATAATTAAGCCTTAAAAATAATAATAAGAAAGTACTATAAGTAACATAAAAATTAGATTAGAATACTTAAAGACCTCGCTAAATTTGGCATGAATTATTAATTGCACGTTTAGATAAGTAATTTTAATTATCGTCGTGATAATTTAAATGAGTAATTTTAATTATTATTTGACAATTTGATAGCGTTTACCTCCTAAATGCAGCTATTAAGTAAACTATTTTTCAACGTTAATCACCTCATATTCATATACAATATACTCCCTCTGTCTCAATTCGACACATTTCGCTTTTCGAGAGTCAAACAGTTTAAGTTTGATCGAGAATTTGCTCATGAAATTTTCAATTTTTTAAAAATGAAATTTATATGTTTGTAAACTACATAAAAAGTACTATAAGTCTCAATAATTGATAATTCAAAATATTTAAAAGATATAGGAAAAAATTACGGTAAAAAATAGACTTGTTTGAATCTCGAAATTCGAAATGTGTCACATAAATTGGGACAGAGGGAGAAAGGTAGAACCTTCTTTCTCATCTCAAAACAAGTATCGCTTTAGCAAAAAAAGAATTATCTTGAAATAACTATCACTTAAGAAATTTGAGATAAAAATAAGTAATTGTTTTCAACTGTATCTTTAAATAACTTCTTCTTAATAATGTTCAATTTTTGAGAAATACTAATAAATAGGAATAATTTACTAAACAATCCCTTATATTTATCATTTATCTTAATACACTGATGAAGAGCTAAAGAAATACTTAGTTTGGGATGAATAACTAGATTTATAAAAATAATTAAAACTATTAATAATTTAAATATGCAACTAATAATTCATAACAAATTGAAAAGAAACTTTAGATACTTTTGTCTAAACATTAGTAAAAAGAATAAATTGATGAGAAGAAAAATAAAAACAATGTCGGAATTAAAGAGGATACTACATTGTTCTCCATTTCTTTTCTCCTTAATAGAAGGGCACGTACATGCACACCACCAAAAGGATGTGGTGCTTTATCCTAATTAATTCAATCTTTTAATATAATTTTTAAAAAATAGAAAACGCTGAAATTTAAATTTTAATACGCTTATCGAATATCAGAAAAGAATATGCATGAAAATATCCTTTACGCGCCTATGATTGCTGACAACTTATTTAAGATGTGTTGAATAAGGAGGACCCCTTTCTCTTTTCTTTGTTTCACCCTATTTTCTTAATATTAATAATCGAGTACGTAAGCCACTACGTGTTTAAAAATTATATAAAACAAGAGACTATAAATACTCTAAGGAGGTTATCACTTATAAACTAAAATTTAGAAGCAAAAGCTTATAATAATGTACTAAATTATGTTCACTTCTTAAATATTGATATTATTTTTTAAAATTATATATATTCCGATAACAATATAAATGATAAAAATAAAATATAAAGATGCTTCCAATATGACTTTGAAAACTTCTTAACGCGAAAAAAAAGAAGTTTCAAAATTAAAGAAGCTGTATAAACAATAATATTATGTGGGAAAAGAATATAGAATTTTCTTCTAAAGGGGGAAAAGTGTGATTGATTAAACATACAGGGAAGAAATGGAAAATCAGAATAAATGGAGGAGCAGATATTAAAATAGATTAGTACAAGGGCTAAAATGAAAATATATTTTTCCTCTCTCTCTACTGAAACCGCGTAAAACCTTTGCTGTAAACGTGAAATGTCCGCCGCGGCGCACGTTAAGTCGCTTTCTATTTATTTATTTATTTATTTCACTTTTATTTTATTTATAATTTTTAGTTGCTTGTATAATAATTGCGTCATGAAATAAAGAAAAATATAAAATATAAATTTTGCTTAAGGTAAAAAGGAAAAAAAAATAATACTCTCATTATTTCTATTTATATCTCACCATTTTTTTATTTCACGTGCATTAAGAAATTAAGTAAGTTTACTATTCTACCCTTATTTAACTTTTTTTTGAAGTAGACTTTTCAATCAATGAATATGAATTAATTTGCTTTGGTAATTAATTTGACCAATGAACTTGAATTATTTGCTTAGCTTTTCTATGTTGATTGATATATATTTTCAAGGTTAATAACTCACAAAGGTAAAATAGGAAGAATTTATTAAATTCTATAAAAATTACAAGTATTATAGACCAACTATTTATAGTTAGTATGACATATAAAAAAGAACGGAAGGAGTAATAATAAATTTTTGTATCTTTAAATAACTTACCATTTAATTCTCTGATTTCTCTTTTTTTCCTACTTTTCATTATTTGACCAAAATAATAGTTTGGTCCAATATTGCATTTACTAGATGATAAATGCCGATGATTTTTCAAGGATTTTGTTCACACGGTAAAAATATCATTTTAAGTGAAATATTTTCTTGAAAATAAATATTTTACCTACTTTGTTTTTTTGTTTAGTATTGGGTAAGCAAATAAAATATATTATTTTAAAAAATATTTATATATAATCTAGGCGATTATTTGCGTGCGAGTTTGGGATTAAAAAGAATTTTGGGAAAAATTATGTGCATGTGAAGCGTAACAACTAGAAAGTCACAATTTATTTTTTCTATTTCTACTATAGAAATTATTTTCCTAATTAAGAAAATTAATTTTTTACATTGACTAACCTAATATTTTTTTAAAATAAAAAATATTACGTACCAAACACACTCTAAATTAGAATTGCAACTTGGGTCATTTGTTTATGTAGATGATGAATTTCATCTATTGAATGTTTCAACTTTTACCTGCTTCACCTATGAACACATTACTATAAACATTTTTTTATGTAATATACTGAGGCGGAGTTAGGTGGATATTTATGGATTCGAATGAATTCAATAGTTTTCTGCAGACCTTGTATTTGTACTAGAAAATTAATTAAATATATATGTATATTAATTTATGAATCCCTAACAAAATTGATTGACAGTTCTAAAGGAAATTTATAACCCCCAAACTTTTATCCTGGCTCTCCCTCTGGACTAATATATACCACCTACCTTCATTACAATAAATAAATTTAAATTATTTTAGGCAAAATAATTTTGCTTATTTGAGAAGTTAAAAACTTGCGACGGAAAGGTATTATTCCACTTTTTTATAAACGTTATAACAGAAATACCTTTATTTGAAAATCGTTAGATGTAGAATTGTTTTCGTACTTGAATTGAGTAGCTTTTTAACAAAATTTGTCAACTATAAAATATATATTTTTGAGTTAAAATCTAAAATTTGATTTATTAAATAAGTATATCAAATATTTAATTAATATTTCCCCGGTCTCAAAGTAAATATTCCTTTAGTAAAAAAAAAAAAAAAAAAACTGTTTCAAAATAAGTCTTTAGAAATTTAAAACAACAATAATAATTATTCCAAATAGGGTAATAGAAATTCACTAGAATACAAATATTTTTATAACATAAATAAATATATTTAAAATCCTATCAATTAATAAAAGTAAAATAATAATAAATGTGAAATAATTTTAAACAACACTTATTTTGAAAGAGAAAAAAAAATGAATAAACGCCTAAAAATTGAAGCATCTCAAATATCTCTTAATTTGATTTCTACTTTACTTATTATTTTTAACAAATAAAAAAAGTATTAACTTTTTCGTTCGAAAAATAGAGTGAATTTGTTATGAATTACAATGTAGTAAAATCCCCAAAAACTAACATAAATAAATAGATTTAAGATCCTATCAATTAGTAAAAATAAAATAATCATGAATATGAAATAATTTAAAACTGCACTTATTTTGCAAGAAAAAATAGTGATTAAACGCCTAATAATTTCATACCCCACCCAAAATAAAGAGGATAATAATGCTGTAACTTTACGCAAGTCATTAAAGGGGAAATAAAAGCTATACCGATTTATAACGCAATCTTTAATTTTCATCGAGCCTTCCTATCAAAGATTATTTCAAGGGATATAAATTTCATAAAACATGCTTGATTGGAGCCTCGAATGCCAGATCAGATACTCAGAAACAAAAAAAATTAAAATTAACGAAAGCAAAAAAAACACATTAAAATAAATTCTCAAGAGTATAATAAATATCGCCGTCGAGCGTTCAAAAACAATGATATGGTTAATTAAACTACAGTAAAAAGAATGAAATCATTGCTATCAGTTCCCATCTTAGCAACAACACTCCCAAATCTCACACCGGACACTTTTTCACCGCCGGAGACTCCAATCTGGTGGTTCTTCCCGCCGTCGCCGCCGGAGATTTGGTGGTGATCTTCATCGTGCCTGGCGGGAGGATGGTAGTACATACGGGAAGTTTGAGGACAATGAGAATTGAATCTAGCCACCATTCTCACTCCGGTATCCAACAGCTCCACATACTTACTCATCTTTCTCTCTCTCGATGATTCTGCAAAAACGATTCAAAAGAGAGATGAAAGGAAAACCAGAAGAAAAAGACAAAGGGTTTAGAAAGCGTCCCAAATATCGGATCCCATAAAATTTGGGGATAGAAGAGAAAGTTGAGGAAAATAAGAGGCGTGAGAGGCTAATATATATAGTGAATTTGAGTTTTTTACTTTTTCTTTTTCGGTTACAAAAGTTAGATATGCAACTAGGGTATTAATAATTCTTATTTGCTACAAACTCCATCTACTTAGTGTTATTGTCATTTATTATCACCTCCACTTGAAAAATTATGATATAATTGTCCGTTTCTTTTTTAGTTGTCATGATAAGGCTTGTTACCGTGCTTAAGGAAAAAATTACATTTGACCAATATATTTTTTATTAATTTTTAAATTTTCATTTGACTCTTATTCCATAGAACTTGTTAAAAGTAATGTAAACATAAAAATTGGATGCTCTTTGTATAAAAGTAAACTATGAATTTAATTTTTATCACGGAACATATTAATTATAAAACGATAATGTAAACTAATGAGTATAAAGTATAAATCATATTTCTTTAAAAAGTCAAATAGATTTTCAAAAACTACATACAATCAAACACATAATAAAACTTCATTCATATATAACTTGTCAAATATATATGATCAAACGCTAGCTTAGTTATTGCTCACTTGATTATTAACGGTCATTTCCTAATAGCCACTTGGGTTGTCCTATTGCCATTTATTACCTCCCTCGAAATTTATATCACAAGATTTGGGGGGGGGGGGGGGGGGGGGGGGGGGGGGGGGGGGGGGGGGGGGGGGGGGGGG
>JAJOOR010018782.1:0-19215 GCA_036250505.1 Solanum acaule
TCATTATTATTAATGGACCATATTGTTTATTTGCATTGACTTGTTAAAGAGTATGTTTGAACCGACAATCTCAGGTTGACAACACACGTGAAAGCTCTCTATTCATGTTAATAATAATAACTATTTTATTTTTTAATTATTATTATTGGGTGGGAGGGGGTAAAGTTAGTATGGAAGAGGACCTTGGATGAAAGATTTAGAGGGACCCGAATGCAACTCTATTTTATCAACATTGCGCGTGTTTAGGCTTTTTATTAGGTGGGGAGTTAGGCAACACCTATGCTATATTTTTTAATTATATATATCGACTACTTGATATGAAAGTTTAGTTAATTTGAAATTTGCTCTTTAGAAGACTATTAGGAGTATTGTTTATTGCCGAATGATTGAAATTGAAAATGTGTATTCATTTCATTCTAATTTTTAAGAGATTTGTTAATCTGTTCAAGTCTAAATCGTACCATAATAAACTTTGAATTTTTTTACGGATTAAACTAACCTACCATAATGGCGGATTTTGAAACAGTCAGCTTGACTAGATTGACCTATCTTTTCTAAAGATATTTTCATAATTGTTCATTCTAGATTCTAATAAAGAAAATGTTTAACATTAATATTACAAGACAACATTTCATCATTTTATCTATCGAGTTTCAAACTATAATTAAATTATCTAATGTGGTTTCAATTGTTAGTAATGTCTATCATGTTGGATTATTGATTTCAGTAAAATTTTAGTTGCATACAATATTTTTTCTTATTACGTTGGACTTAGTACAAATATGATGATTTATAATTGAAAGTTTAATTTCAAGTAAGAATTTGATTGTACCTTAAATTGGACCTTCAAAAATATATTTACGTATTATTATTTAAATATAATATAACTTTGTACCTACATTTTACTATTTGATCTTTTAACTTTGCCATGTGAATATATGATGAATTATATAAGCTTAGAGTTTTGTTTTTTTTTGGAATATAAGCTTAGAGTTTGATTACATATTTTGTGATTCTCAGTACTTTGTTTTATTTGTGAAAGAATTATTTAAATACACATCTTATTTTACTATAATTTCTAAATTTTTCCACCATTTCAAAAAAATTCTATCATCACTCTTCTCTTGGTGATACATCTCTATCCCCTCTTGGATATACATCCCTCACCTCTCGTATACATTTCTGTCCTATGTATCCGGATGTCTTATCCCCTCTCTGATACATCCCTTCCCTATGTATACGGAAGTTAAGTGATGTATCGGATATTCATAAATTTTAAGGAATTTTTATAATTTAAAAAAGAGTAGAGCAATTAGCTCTTAACACTATGAATTTTATGTAAATTATACTTTATTTTTATTTATATATATTTTAATTGATTTATAATTTGACCCAACCCAACCTTGCTCAAGCCTCACAAATTAGCTGATTTACTTCGAACGAGGTAAAAAACTTAATTAGAAATTAAAGTTTTACGGGGTAAGTCATTATTTCACTTAAATACTTCTAAAACTGGATTTGCAACGATAATTATTTTATTTCAAGTTGATGTAGAAGTTATAGACAAAGTTGAAAAAACAATTATCATTTACAAAAAATATTTTAAGAGTAATATGTACGTCCAACGTACTACATATTCATTTTTAAAAAAAATTATGCTACTATGAGAACTTTCCAAACTTCAAGTTTTATGAGCTTAGCAATGAGTCAAAATATCCTTAAAAAAATAATCAAAAGAAGATATTGTCGTCAACAAGTCAATACAAATGAAATACTAATAAAATAATTAAAGAAGAAAGCTCCTTGGTATTTTTCTCAAATATGAAAGAAATAAAAATTCTTAAATCAGAGAAGAACTTTTTATATTCTACAGAAATTTTAAATGAATATGTCATTATGATTAATGATTGAAAAAATATATAATTAATGAAGAGAGGGAAAAAGAGGTTTGATTATAGTAGTAGTTGGGGCGCCCCTCATAATGGAACATTGGAATGTTAAAGACAAACTCTTTGAATACTTACCTAACAATCATGCCCAAATAGAAAAGTACGTGTGATCACCCCCTCCCCCCCCCCCCCACCCCCACTACCGCCTTCTCAATTTTCTAAAAATATAAAATGTTATATTAAGATTTAGTTATTTAATAACTTAATTTGTTTTATCAATAAAACTGATTTTTTATTTAAAAGATATTAGCTACAAAAAAAAAAAAAATTAATTTAATATGATTTAAAAACGATTTCAAAGAAATTATAAACGATCGTTGGTGATGGTGATGGTGTTGGTGTTGGAGGTAAGTAGTTACTAATGGTGATGTGACTGTCAATAATAAATAATCGTGGTAATTAATGGTGACACTTAATAATAATGGTAGATAAAATTGTTAGTTAAAAGTGATTGACGATATATAACAGTAATGGGATGATAATTATAGTTGATAGTGATTCAGGGTTTTAATAGTGATGGATGGTGATGATGATAATAATAGTAACTAATGATAGTAATAGTTGGCGATGATAATTGGAGGATCGTAGTAGTGATAGCTGATATAATGTTGAAAGATGATGGTCAATTGAGAAAGTGGATGATGTAGTGGTGAACTACCAACGTTGTAGACCAAAAGCTTGGGTAAAAGTTTTAGTTTTGACTTGACTATTTCTTGGTCTTAGTAGATTAGCTTAATCATCTGAGTTAAGAAAATATGGGGCTCGACTTAAGTCAAAAAATTAATTACTTTTCACTATATACTTGTTAAAAAGGTTACCTCACCAAACTGTCGATCTTATCCTTGTTTAATTACCATACTATGGAAACAACGATAAGATTACTGGCCAATAAGCAAATAGCCTTTTCAATGGTTTGAGGGTGAGGGTGGGGATGGGGGGTGGGGGTGGGGGTGGACCTAAACTACTACTGTTAATATTTTTTTCTTTTCACTATATAAAAAATAAATATTTTATTTTTATTTGTTTAATTTAAACAATTGAGAAATAATGTTCTTATTTAGTTTACAATTATAATTATTTATTCTATGTATTAAATTTAGTACATTTAAAAAGTAATATAATAAAATTATTATTATTTCTTAAATGATATACCCTTCTATTTTGTCAAGAAAAACTGATATATCGGCCTCGTTTAAAAAGTGACTCATATATACCTTTTATCGTTATACAAATGACTTATATATACCCCTACCGTTACAAAAAGGAGTTCACATATACCCTTCATCTAACGGAAGTGAAAAAATAGTTTTAAATTTATTGACTTTAAATTAAAAAATCATTTAGGGGTATATATGATCCTTTTAGCAAAGTTCAAAGTATATTTTAATCTTTTTCATACATTAATTATTTTCTTGACTTTTTTTATTATCATTATTTGAGTTCATATTTTTATTTATTTTTTCTTTCATTTTTTAATATAAAGAAAAAAATTTAAAACTGTTTTTTTTTTATAGCTATATTACTTTAAAACTATTTTTTTTTGGCTATATTGTAATTTAGTTTTTGTATTTGTAGTAAAAAAAAAAAAAGGAGGCATCTATAATAAATTTTACAAGAAAATTAGTGAAACATAAATAAATTTAACCATCAAAATAATAAATTTAAATTAGTCGTTGAAAAAAAAAAAATATGTGCGAGGAGGATTAAATATACCCTATATGGATTATACTTTTTATAAAATAAATTAAAATTATTTTTTCATTTCCGTTAGAGAAAAAATGGTATTTGTGTAAGTCATTCACTCATTTGTACAACATTATGGGTATATATGTGTCACTTTAATGACGAAGAATATATCAGTTCTAAATAACATAGTTGAGGGCTATGTCAAGCCATTTTTCCTTAAATCAATACCGAACAATATAAACGAAGAAAATAATATACCCCTCTGTCCAACAATAGTTGTCCACTATTGGTTTAGCACATCCCTTAAGAAACAATAAATAATATGAGTAATTTGGTCAGAATGATATTTCACACTATGTTATTTTACCTTTTTTACACTTTTAACTTTAATACTTTTTAAATTAAAAAATGGAAAAAAGATCAGTTTATAATTTTTAATATTTCTGGCCAAATTTTCTGGTAATTTAGCATTACCATAATACTATATTATCCTTTGTTGGAGAGAGTAAGTATCTTTTTTTTTTTTCTAAATTGGACAATTATTGTTGGACGGAAAGGGTAGATGATAAACAGTATTTAATAGTAAGGGTAAAATAGATATAAAAAATAAATTATTTCTTAATTTTTAAAAATTGTGCAACTACTATTAGACATCTATTTTTAATATAATTGACAACTATTGTTGGACGGAGGAAATAGTAATCGAAGCAAGTTATTTAAAGAGAGAAGTAATTGATTAAACAATCAAGAGTGGTTAAGATTGAGTTAGATGAGGAAAACGAAAGGTATTTATTTCCTTTGTGATTACCGAAAGTGAAAAAATGTCATGTAAGCGTTTATGAATTATGTTTCCCTTCCTTTAATGCCTCTGAATCATTGGACCCCTTTTTCACCATGCAAATATTCTAATTTCTTTAAACCCCCCACCCCCAACCACATTTTCTTTGAAAATAATCAAGTCTCATATTTAAAATTTGGAAAAGGGAATGTTAAATGGCCAAAAAATTTGGTCAGAATTTGGCCAGAAAATTAAAAAAATTATAATATTCTTTTTATTTTAAAATAAACTAATGTTCTTTCCATTTTTTAGTTAAAAGGTATTAAAATTAAAAGGATAAAAATATTTTAAAAGGTAAAATAACATAAATAAAATATCATTGGAAAAATCTTTTTGACCAGAAAATTTGGTCAGAATGGTATTTTACCTATGTTATTTTACCTTTTTGAATATTTTTACCGTTTTAATTTTAATACTCCCTCTGTCTCTAATTACTTGTCTACTTTTGAATTGACACATCTATTAAGAAATTAATTAATGACATAGTGAGTTTACCATTTTACCTCTATTAATTATGAAGTAGATGAAAAGTTCTGTATTTTTCAAAGTAATTAGTCATTTAATTGACGGTATAATAGGTAAAAAAAATTGTCCTTTCTTGATTTGTCAAAATGGACAAGTAATTAGGAACAACTATAAAAGGAAAAGTGGACAAGTAATTAGGGACAGAGGGAGTACCTTTTAACTAAAAAATGGAAAAAAGATTTGTTTATTTTAAAATAAAAAAGATATTATAGATTTTTTTAATTTCTGGTCAAATTTTCTAGCCATTTAGCATTACTCTCTTCGTCTAACAATACTTGTCCACTATATTAAAAATAGACGTTCAACAATACTTGTTCATTTTATGAAATTCATGGATAATTTTATACTTAATTCCTAATTTACCCTTATCATTAATAATAGAATTCCTATTACATTTTCCAAGACATTGTATTTATTATATTGAAAGGATGCTAAATGGCCAGAATTTGACCAGATTTTTTAAAAAGTTTATAATATTTTTTTTATTTTAAAATGAACTGATCTTTTTTCCATTTTTTAATTAAAATGTATCAAAGTTTAAAAGGGTAAAAATGTTCAAAAAAATAAAATAACATAGGTAAAATACCATTCTGGCCAAAAGAATTTTTTTATTATTTTTTTATTTATAGTTTCTTAAGGGGTGTGCCACAATTATTGTTGGACAGAAAAAGTAAGTCATATTTCTTTGTCTAAATTTTGATAGATAGAATTATGCAATATCTATTACTCAAGGAAGTCGAGATGAGTGCACATTTGCCTAACAAAACCAATTTTAGAAAGAAATTAACATTCCCTTTGTAGACACAATTGTTTCCAAATATATAAATATTTATGGACGTGAAAAAAAATTAAATGAAACGGAGAATATTATTTAGGAGTAGGATTAGTAAGGAAACGTGAAACCCAAGATAGATTATGAAAATAGTAAATAATTTAGACAAGTGATGGATGAGAATGGTTTGACCAAAAAGGATAAAATCATGCAAAATATCACGGGAATACTTAGGGCATAATTAGTGCCTTATGTTTACAACTTTTAATTATCTTATCTTGAATTCAACACCTTAATTTCTCATTAAAAATTGTCATCAGTTTTCACCCTAATCTTATGTTTATTAATGAACCACACTGCCCTTTCACTTCTTCTTTTGGAAAAGATAAACCCACGAGTAATCCCAGATTTCATTACAAAATTAATTGCCATGAATACTTTTTTTATTTTATTTTTTTGATGTAAATACGTCTTTTAAATTTTATTATTTTCACTTCAAAATGTTGTGCAGTGGATGATTTTATTTCTTTTTAAGAAGTATTTGTACGGATAATTTTCTCACATTGAACTTACATTGCTCGTTCATATGACTAAGAAGACTACCAAACATTGTTACTTTGAGTCATTTGTTGGTCAATTTGGTTGGTTAGTAATAAATTTGGTGAATATAAATGGTAAAGTAGAAATTGATTTGAAGTAATGATAATTATATGTTAGTGAGAATAATCATTAATATAAATGGTATAAAAGGTAATGATATGAATTATAAATATTATTTACATATGAAATAAATTGTTAGTAAATATATATGTGGAGTTGTTTTTGCAAAATATAAACTTATGAATTATTTTTTGTATTTTAAGAATCCAATACATGATTTGAAATTTCCAAATCATGATTATTGAAGAATTTAAAATTTCATCTCATGTTATGAAATCATGAGATAAAATCACATATACAAATTCTAATTTTATCTCATAATTTTATTTTACGTTTTCATATCGCATATCCAAACCGCGGGTTGAGTATCAGTACTACTCATAATAGGCCCCAAAATAGAACAGCGGGGGCAGGGAGAGGTCAAATCAAATCCAATTTTGCTGTGTTTTTTTATTAGTCCAACAACATTTTACTCTTCAATCAATAGGTTTATATGTCTTCTATCTTGCTTTTCAAATAAAGTTGTCCTTCTATCTTGCTTTTTCAAATATATCTTTTACTTTCAAAATGATTACTCTAATGAGTTTTCATCATTTCTCTTATTGGTATAATATATTCCACTCTCTTCAAACAAAGAGTTTTTGTTCCTTGTACAATTCACTTTACCACTCAACTTGATTTTAATAAGGAACAAAATTTAAGAAATATCATAAAATTTTATAATATTTCAATGTTATTCTTAAAATAAATTAAGTTTTAAATAAAGAATGCAGTGATTATTCCGATGAGATCTACTAGATGTATTTTTAATTAATTTATTTATTTAATATTCAGTATTTAGATTGGAGTTTGACTAGTTTAAATTTGCGCCGTGTACTGTGTAGGGCTTCATTCATTACAGAATAAGTTGTTCCTACCAAAGATTTTCTGTATCAAGGCTCGAATTAGAGAAATTTGATTAAGAAGGAGTTGTTTGCAACAAATCTTAAAGTTATAGAAAATAAATTGTAATCACAAAGAAAATATGAAGAAACGTAATTTTTTTGGATAAATATGAAGGTACACTTCTGTTCATTCCTTGATTCCTCTCTCATAAAATTAATCGAGGCCGTTAGTGACGTATTTCTCGAACTAAGATGATTGATTTTGACCTCTTTATGAATATTTCATGAATTTGCAAAATAGTTGAGATGTCTCTTAAAGTGAATATAATGCCCTCTATATCGTCATAAGCTATGATTAGAATAGTCTCCAAAAATTCTATCTAAAATCGAATACATTTTATAAGACACGTCTTATAAAGTCCCACAAATTTTCAATATCTATAAATCTACTACATTTAATTTGCAACAACTTTCTCCTCATGAAAATCTTGTGACTTTTATATATGAAGATGTCTTAAGATAAATAACTTAAAACCATCAAAATGCACACATTAAACTATCACATGAATTACTAGGTTCAAGGCGGGAAATTTCACAGCTGGTTATTCAATTTTGTATTTATCATTAAAAAATTAATTTTACTTTTTGCGTATATATATTTTTTAGTAGCAAAATTATTTGAATTCAATAATTTTTATTTGAAGCATAACTTTATATGTATAAAAATAAATATTAAATTCTAAATCTCCTTTAATCTATAACTTATCCGCACCAGGTGTTTACATTAAGTCAATGCAATTTTCATTATTACATTATTTAATGAAGTAAAGCACATGTCAATTAATTATGGTTAAATAACATCAGGGGCATATCTAGAGGAGTGCCGTGGGTTCACGTGAACCCATGCTCCCCTCTCTAGATCATATATAGTAGTGTTATATTTTTTTAAAAAAAAAATTAAATATAGATGTGTGAACCCACTTTCAAAGATGATGATCGGGTGCACCTCTCTAAGTGATGATAGAAATTTAAATCTTATATTTATCTTCTATTTTTGAGTAACACCTCTCCAAGTGGTTATCAGTTATACTTTTGGCGTTTAAAGTTATTTTTCTTTTGTTTTTTGTTAAATCTTTCAAAATTTTCAAGTGTGTTACGTTGAAAATTCCTAAAAAATTTAGCACTGTAATTTTTTTTATATAATTAAATCAAATGTGTATATTAAAATTTAAAACTGGTAGTATTATATATTTTGGACCTATAATTTTTAAAATTTAATGATTCATATTAAGAACCTAAAAGTCAAACTGATCAAATTTATATTTAAGAAGTATTTTTTCGTAATCGTGCACCCATCTTATCAAAATCTTGGATATGCTTCTTTGTAACATGAACAATAAATTTAAACACTGACATATATATATTGATTTTGATGTAAACATCTGATGCAGGTAAGTTTTACCCTTACTGACATTGTGAAGAATCCAAACTTGGACGTCAATAATTAAGTAATGAGCTCATTATTATTTTTTCCTTAAACAAAGGAGAGATTGTCGGTTTGGAAAAGAATAAATAAAATTATTGCAAATAGAGAAATTAAAGCTATCTCCAAAAATAATGGGTGATTACGCTGCCATCAAGATAATGATTTTTCTTGTTTCTTTTCTTCAATTTTCATCATAATGCATATAAATTCAACATAGAATTTTGCCATCATTTGTTGCTGTTACACTCGATTATAAATTTAACTTTCAAAATGAGGTTTTAACCCACTTTAAAAGAGTCCTTAAGGTCATAAAGAGATCTTAAGGACTGAAAAAAAAAGTCGATATTTCTATCGAGTATCGGGGTTAGCGATAAGAGTACACTGGCCCGTGTGGCAGCGGGCGAACTAAGGATTTCGTGCTTGCAAGGACCATGAAAAAGAATTTTTTAGAGGAAGATCAAAAAAATGCGGATTTCCCTATTGATTAACCTCTGAAGCGGATAAGATCCAAAGAAGTCTATACCTGCAGATGACTCTCGAATGTATGCCCGGTTTTCGTCGAATCTTTTTGATCACCTTCAAAAACTAACTGGAATTTCGTCTTGACATGATAAATAGTGATGCCCACCTGCAGAGCGTAGTCCTCCCTGCAGCCTTGAAGTAGACTATTTCTCGAGTTGCGTTAAGCTTTCAGTTCTGCACAAAGCGCAGGTGGGCGCCGCCCTTTTGAAAGCTTAGTAGCTGCGAGACCTGTCAAGTTCCCGACCGTAAGACCCTTTATGAGTAAGGTTAATCGAAGGCCGGGGAAAGTTTATTGGCAAGAGGGAACCATTTCTCACCCAGCCCTACCTACCCTATGTATTCGAGGTATCCTATGCAGTAGAAAATATCATTTATATTTGATTCGAAGTTTTTAAATTTAAGACTCTATTTCTCGGACTTTTGATTAAGAAAAGATCATATTCAATCAATGCACTATATTTTTATGAGCAAATATATATCTATAGTTTATATAAGTAAAAAAGTATTAAAAAAAAAATATGAGATAAAAATATCATTTTAATAAATATATATTCTTATTTAATTATAATATTGATCGGGTGATTGAAGAATAATAAATATATCTGCAATGATCAAGTTTCATGTCACGTGATATTCATGAAATGGCAATGGCACGTGAAATTGAACAACCACCTTGAACAAATTTAGTAGAGGAGAGACATATTTAAGCCACTTAACTGCTGATTTATTCTTATTCAAAATAAAATTTATTTCACATATTAAAGTCACAATTTTGACTTTTTTCCCCAAGAATACTTTTTTTCTGAACAGCCAGGCACAATAATGGAAACTTTTATGTTTCCATTGGTAATAATTTTGGCATAACTTTTCTATTCTTAATAATAATATCAATTACCATTTTTGTCAAATTGTGTTGTAAAACCTAAAATTATATATTAATTAGTATAAATATTTTAATAAGGAGTATTTTTTTTTTTAAATGTAGGAAGTTTGAAAATTCGAAATGAATAGATAAAAATGAACGAAAGTTGAAGCTTAGAAGAAGAGGTAAAGTTAAAGCAATTTTACCCCATTTCAATCAGAACGCAATTACTTTTTGCAACATCTTTTGGAGAATTATATAATTTTGTTTGGCATTTATTGAGAATAATAAATGGCTCATTCTTTTGAGTTGATGAAACAGTAATGATCAGGTGTGTTAGGTTAAATAATTAAATGCAAAATTTGCCAATCAATGATAATCATCATTATCTGCATGTGTGCCACGTAAATCAAATTTGGAAGAAAGAAGAATAAAAGATACTGTAATTATTATTTTTAATTTTTACTTCTAATATTATTTATTTAATCTCAAAATAATTTTTTCAAGACCTTAAATTATACATTAAGTAATGCAATTCTTGAATTAAAAACTCATAGTAATCATTGTTTATACAATCAATATTTATTTTAGGATGAAAAAAGAAAAAATCAATCAACAGAAATAAAAACTTACATTTTTTTAGAAGTTTAGGGTTAAAAATGAGATTAGTTGAAACATGAAGGTCTCTTAATTATGAGATCACCTTTTCCCTACTCGTGACACATGTATGGTTTTTTAATAATTGCAAACGATACCAAAAGTATGACATTATTCATTTTTGACACACTTAATTTTTTCAAACCTTCAAAATCCGTCAATCAAAGTTTGCTTGACTTCCATAATTGTGGTGACCCAGAAATTGTGGTATATAATACGTAATTACTTTAATTTCAGCAGCTGTATTATTTACTCTTCACCTGATCTTTTTAATGAATTTGTTGGAGCGGATATCCAATTCATTAATTTTTTTAATTGTGGTTGTATAGTACACTTGTTTCCCCTTTTATTCTTTTGCAATAAATATTGTTTCCTTTGAATGTTGAATAATCATTTGTCTTCACATCATTAAGAATTAAAGCCCAAAAAATATTAGAGTTGGGATAGTGGTGAGTCTCTTTCATCTTTCACTAGAAGTTTTGAATTCGAGCCCTAGAAATGAAGAAAATCATATTGAGAGTATCACATGCCGAATGGATTCTATAGTACTCAATTTGAATTCAGTCAGACCTTCAATGTAGGCTCCAAACACCAAGAAGAAAAGCAAAAAATGATGAAATATTCTTTCTTTGTCTATTTATTTTCCAACAAATAAAAGTGACAAAGCTTGTTAAATTCTTTCTTAATAGGAAAATTCTGTTGAAAAAAAATGATATATCTTCGAGTTAACATGATAAGAGAAAATTGTTCGATTGATAAGTATTTTTTGCTTTCGATTTTAAGATTGAGTGTCTGACCTATTTTAGGAGCAACAACTTGTGAGCTCTTAGAGAGGGGGTAAAAAATACTTAGCTTAATAGTTGGGTCGAATACTACAACAATAACATAATCGATCAATATAAAAACTTCACCAAACAAAGTCTGAAAGAAGATAAAGTATAAATAAATCTATAAAAATTCTGAATACGCTACTATATGATGATTCCATCTCTATCTTGTAATAAGAATATTTTTGATAAATCTTCGATCACATTTATTAATTAATTTGTTGACAAGACATAAATGCCAAAAATTAAAGAGGGGAGTAGTAGGAAATTAATAAGATGAACCTATTATTGGTAACATTATATATTTCATTGGGCCAATAACATTCTGTCACTAAAAAACTGTTTAATGATTTGTAGCAGAGTCTCCCCCTACCACAAGATCCTAATAGCTTCTCTGCTACAAATCTTCAAGGAGATTAATTAGAGCCCAAAATAAGAAATTGACACTTCTAACCCTACTAATAGCCTACACAAGGCAATGTTAGTAGGCTAATAACAAGGGTAAAAAGGGAATTTCAAGTGCTGGATTGTCAGGGCATGCGTGATTTGACTTTGCATGAAAGTAGATTTGAGAGAGAGAGATGACGTTTTGGTTTGACTTGTGAAGGGAAAAAGCAAATAAAAGGTTACTGTGTTTGGGTGCATCTATATTTTATTTTTTTTTGAAAATATCCATGAAGATACGAACATTTTTTACTTTGTTTTTTTTTTTTTGTTTTTTCCAATGAATTTTTTTTTTTCGTACTTTCCAAACCCTTTTCAATTTTTTGGCGTTTGTTCAGAAAAAAATATACTTTAATCTATTATCCTAATGTTTTCATTTCGATTTATTTGTTTTATTTTTATTTTGTATCAAAATAAATTTTAGTTTTTTTTATTGAGTAATATGTTTAAAAACATAATATTAAAAGATATTTTACATATTTTTAATTTAAAATTAGAAAATCTTCTTTACGAGTGTGTCAAATTAAAATCAGATAAACAAATTAAAGGGAGTGATTTTTTATAAGTTTTTCATTTTTTTTAATACAAAAATGTTCAACTTATAGGCCATAAATTACGTTAATATAGAATACAGTGTTATTCTAAATTAAAAAAAAAACTCGTCTTTACACTTTGTTGTTCAAGTGGCTCGCGCAAAAGCGAAATCTTATTTAATTTATTGAATTTTAAATTAATAATATGTATAATTTTAAAATAAAAAATTAATAAAAATGAATCAAAGTCAATAATGAGTTTAACAGAATTCATAACCAACATTTTTCCTTGCCCTTGGCTCGGAACGGCAACAACTAAAGGATAAAATTTAGATGTTTTTACACTCCTTTTCACTTGGCCATATTATCACAATGAACCCATATTTCAGAGCTTACCCTATTTAGCTCATTTTATATGTAATAATTTTTTAAAAACATTTTTTGAGAAAAAATAATTCTTTAATTTTTTTTTAAGTGATTCATGTTTATTACCACAAATTTAAATATTATTAGGTGAATTGAAATAAAAAATCTAAAATTTCATTGTTTGATTTATTTTTTAAAAAAAATGTGAAAACTCATTTGTTGAGATTTTTGACAAATCGATGATTGTATTTGTTTTGGATGTCATTTTAAAATTGTGATTAAAATTTAAAGTTATTTGATGATGATTTGACTCATTTTTTAATGAAGTTTTGTGGTTGAAATTTGTATAAGACGAAACTCAACTTTTCAGTAAGTATAGATTTTCTTTATGACAATATAAAAAATGTATATTAATACTTCATATATACTATTAGACACAGTTGATATATTATATACGGGAAGTATATAATAGTGTATACTGTATGGATAAATATTGTAAACAAAAGAAAAATTGATTGTGTGAGTATAAACGAAAAATATGGCTAAATGAACTTACTATATCATTTTTATTTCAATTTATTTATCCAACTTTTTTTACCCTATTTTAAAAATGAACGTCTGTGCCTTTTTGATATTTTTTTAATTCAATTTTTCATATGACATTTTCAAAATCACAATCACAAGATTCATAAGTTTTATTTATTTTTAAACTTAATATGACAGATTATAACCAGACAAATAAATTTAAATAATCGAAAGTATTATGTTGGGGTATATATATATTTTTTTTAAAATTCCTAAAGTTTATTCTTGAACTTTACAAGTGATTTAAGTTTATCCTTTTAACGGTAGTTTTCGTTAGGAATAGAAAATGAGATATTTTTAATGAAGAATAAATTTATTATATCTCACATAATTTAGGACCATATTTTATTTTATTATTTTAGATTAAAAGAAAAAGAAGTTAGGATAGCGACTAAGAAAGTGAGGTGGAGGTGGGGGGAAGTCACGTGAAGTTCATTAATAAAGTCAAGAATAACACGTGAGTATTAGAGTAAAACAAGCAAAAGGTGGGGAAACCCCACGTGAACTCAGTGGAATATTCAAAATCCAACATTACTAAATCTCTAGATTGTGTAAATGTCTGTGGGACTAATTATTATACAATTCTCTGTATTTCTTTAATGATGTTCGATATTCATATTAGAAATTAAAAAAAAATCATAGCCCGAAGGACTCAAACTAGAAAGGTTTGATAAAAAAATATAGGAGCACAAACATTTTATATAATATTCTACATGATAATTTGTATTCGTATATGACAGTAACATATTTGTGTATATTTATTTGTAATAATAAAGGAAAAAAGCAAAAGGTGTGAGAAGAGAACTTTAGTATTTGATGCAGAGAAGTATGAAGGGGACAGCTCTCCAACATTTGCAATCATTAGAATATTCGGACAACCAACTTGTGTGGAGTAGTAATTTAAAATTCTTTTAATTCTTCTTTATTTATAATATATAAAAAATACTTCATTCTGATGTCAAATTAACTTATTTCTTCAATAAACATAAACATATTACATGGTCAATAATTATGAGAAAAATAGTTTTGATTTTATTTTAATTATACATATGTAAATGATGAAAACATATATTTAAAGAATCTTGTAAATTGATTGTCATTCTCAGTACAATTTGAAATTCAATACAAGTTAATTAGAGGTTTTGACCTTTCCTTTGAGATAGAGTCTTCATCTTACCATGATGATTACATACATAGAATGTACATTCATTAATAATTGTTTGTTTGAGGTTGCAATTATCAAAGCTTGATAATTTCATCCTATCATGCTCCGACTTAATACGATAATATTTTTTAAAAATTCAAGCAATTTAAATTTCACCAAACACTAAGCTAGCGTTTGGCAATAAATTTCTCAATATTCTTGGCAAATATTATTTGGGTGAAAATTTGGGTGAAATTTCATCATGTGTTTGGCCATAGTATTTGAGAAATATATTTCACTTTTTTAGAAAAATATGATTTATACTCATAAGTTTTAAAAACTATCAAAACTAACCATAAGTTTGTATTACAAGTCAATTGAATCTTCGTTGCAACAATAACAAATAGTGTCCATGACACTAGAGCAATGTGGTAGTTTGGACTGAGTGCAACAAGCAGCATTCCATACATCGTGAAGTAGACAAATCACGTGACTTTGTTACCCTGAGCCGATTGTTCATCATTTTCATCAACAACCATATCATCATTTAATATTCACTGAATATTTCATCACTACTTTAGTATTCACGTGAAAAATTATGTAATATGACACAAACAACTACTATAGATGGTGTTTTTGTAAAAGATAAAAGTTTGGGGTAACATTTCAATTTTCAAAAGATCCCAAATAATGAGATTTGACCCAAATACTAGAAAAAACTAGTATTTAAAAATTTGAGATATTTGCCAAATAATGACAAATTGTATGGACAAACACTATTTGCCAAATTTTTTCCCAAATATTATTTGGGAAATCTATGGCCAAACGGGCCCTAAGTGAATAGTGGAATTAACCCAAAAAAAGGGGAAGATATTAGAGAAGGAAAAGTCAAATAATTAGAATGGAGAAAGTCAGGTCAGCAGTCGTAAGGCACGCGTGACTCTCGGTCAATCCTCGTTATTGCTTGCTTTGTCTCTTTTTAGCGGAATTCATCAACGCATGAATCATCATACATACAAATAAAAATTACGACGGAATGAATAATGATAAAGTTCGTTCACTCTTAAAATTCAAGCTATTTTTTATTTTAATAGGGGATATATTTGAACACTGGTAGAATATGATAAAATTAATTCAACTTAATATATAATTGAATTTTATATTAAAACTAATTGTTGGACTAGCATGTCTAGTTAAGCTTCAAATGATGAACCTATTTAATAGTTTAAAGACTGCAGTCATAAAATAAAAGAATGCTTACATAAATATCATACTCATGAGTCATGAGTCATGTATAGATGGTAATATAGGAGTATCAATATTTTACATGACTATATTTGACGGAGTTTTGTATTTGTTCATTTTTGGGATGACGCTCTCAAGTCCTAACAAGATTTTTTCATTCTCAGAAGCTTGAAATACTACTTCAAACAAGGAACTAATTATAATAAGAAATCTATCATATTTGAACAGGTAAATTATAAATATACATGAAAGTAAAAAATAAGTAGAGACACTTAACGCACATTCAAAGCACTTCTGCCAACAATTATGTGCCAATGAAAGTTCAAATACAAGAAACTGTTTCTTTGGTACCAAACGCACCCCAGAGTGCAGTACTACAACTATACAAAGGGGGAACAAAGAATTACTTCAACTAAAATTAGATTAATTTAATTTTTTTAATTTAAAATTTAAATATTTGAAAATTGTACCAGAAATATTTTAAGTTGCAATCATTCTCACATTAATATGATAAAATATATATGATATAGTGGATAAGGCTACTTATTTCTTAATTAGATGTCTTGAATTTAAGTCATGAATATAAAAACTTTTTGATAAAAAGCTTGATGTGTTCTCAAACTTAACAGAGACGACTCTATATTCAAAGAAGTTTAAAACTGATATCTCTGATCAAAGACGTAAGAGGAATGTAGAGATGGTAATCCCGTGTGACAAATGTGGTGGGGGCAATCACGTGGATAGCTTTTTGTACAATCATCAAAAGATATAAAAAAGCCATTCTTACCTCTTTGTCAGTCCCCTCCCCCTCTTCCTCATCATCACTATCATTATATATAATTATTATATGGTCCTCACAACATTTCACCCTTTTTTGTCCCCACATTACTACATAGAAAGAATACTTCCATCTAAAATCATTTTTTTTTGGAGGGTTTATTGGATCAACATTATTCTATTAGCTACTAGTTTATCTAATATAACCTATGTTTTGCTACATACATACAAGTGTATAAGACACCTAATGGAATGCTCAACCATATACTATTATGTAAAGAATTAGAAGTCATATATAATCAACCTACAAGATCCAAACGTATCACTTTTCTTTCCATCCAATATTTTCATTGGAACTCGATTAAATCCGGATTTACATCAGAAAGTCTCATATTGGGGGTTAAATGCTCCCTAATAAAGGCAATACCATAGCTAAGAACTCAAGAACACTGGTTAAGAATGAAAGAATACTTACTACTACACCCCAATCCTTGTTGTTCAAACGTATCACTTTGATAAAAGGGGAAAATGATATACATTGATGCATTATCCTTTACTTTTTAGATTATTAACTTTTATAGATGGTATAAAAGAATTTTTACATATCAAATCAGCTTACAGATCACAAAAATCATAATAAATACTATAGATATGAATCTATAACCTTAAGGATATAACGGATTAATCTATATTAAAAATATCTAAAAGTAAAAATCTTGAATGCGACTCGATTCATGGAAAACTGGTAATGCATATGTACCATGTGAAATGAACAAGAGAGAATAATAAAAGGTTAGGTCACTTCACACTTGTATAGTGGATGATGATGACATGAATAACATGTAAAGGGAAAAACAAGTTGACGATCACAATGTCTCTTTTTGAAACAAACAAAACCAACAACTACAACTTCTTCACAAAGATATCCAATATAATGTTGCTTATTGGTGGGCAAATTTTATCCAAAAATATTACATGTCAACTCTTTGATGGTAACAACCCATTATAAAAAAAAAAGGTTTCTGAGTTATCGAATAAAGTGGATGGAAATAAAGTTATATTAGAAAGAATTTTTTTTTGACAATTATTGTTTGGATAAAAAGATAATTATGAGATTGGGCTAACTGCTGTTTGCTTATCTTTATAGAGCCAGCTTAGAGATATAGCCCAAATGATCCTTTTATTTTCTATAAGTTTCGATTATTGATTGAGAAATACTTACTTAATGAAATGATAGTTTCAATAATTACGTATAAGTTGTCCAATATTACTTTTGTATTATAACATCTGACACGCCATGCAATTGTATTTAAGATACACTGTTTTTCTCACTATTTCCTCTTTATATCTGCGTTTCACAATTTAACATATCAGTGTATCTAATAACAAATTTTACGAGTGTATCCAATAAAATATGAAAAAATGTATCTTATTATATATACCTAAGCTTGTATCAAATTCTACGAGTCTATCTATGTGTTTAATATCAATTTGAGAGCATGTATCTGATTATATACGCATAAGCTTGTATGAATTCGGCATCAAATATCTAGTGTATCTTTACAGTATATTGATCATGCATAGATATACACATTAAGAAGAAGAAGATAAGAGATACAGAGATAACCATATGTATCTCTTCAAATATATATGCAGTGTATTTGTGTCTAGATACATACTTTATCAGCCCATTATACTTATTATATGAGACCCTTGCTGACTCCATCACCAGCCATACAAACCTTATTTCAAATTTTCCACCTATCCAAGAAATCCCACCTCAGACACACATGATAATTATAAGTTTTTTTTTCACAAGAACGTCGATGTCGATGAGAATGGAGAGAGAGGGAGGAAAAAGACGAGCGAACAGTAGTGACAAATTTTAGGAGAATAAAAATGTTGGATAGACTTCGTAATATTTTAAAATTATAACTAAATTGAGTAAATATTCTAGTTAGGTTGCTTAATAATGTAATTTTTCCTTTTCATCTATTTGCATTTATTTTGTTTCTTCAGCGTTAATTAGTAAACAGCACTTTGTAATTATTTAACGTAAAGTTAGTTAAACTCCAAATACAGTTTTTTTAGTGTGCCAGTAGGAAGAAAAATAAGTCAATTTCTTTTTGTTTGTTTGTTACAAGGTAACAATACAATATTTTTAATAAACGTATTACTATATATAATAAGTGGGAATAACCAAGCACCACACCTCAACATGTGTTCCAATAAGAATCACTACTAATATCCAATATATTTATAAGTGGGCCCCACCACCTTCCACTTAAATACTACAAATTATATATTAATTACTATACTATAAATGACTTAAATACTCCATATTATATATTACAATAATTAACAATTATTTGACACTTTAAATTCTATCAATGCCATATAAATTAAGATAAAAAAGGTAACATATAATATTTATATTTATATTTATAATAATA
>JAJOOR010018783.1:0-16577 GCA_036250505.1 Solanum acaule
TATATATATCTGTGTGTGTGGTAGTAAATATTCATATTAACTGTAAAATGAATACTGATAAATATTTTTAACTTTGATAATTTTAAGTAATTTTTATTAAATAATTTTAATTTCTTTTATCTAAAATAAATTATACATATTTGTAGTAAATCATCTTGCTCTTTTTTCTCAAGAATCTTATGTGAGCGGACATTATCCTTTATTTTCTGAAATAGGAAATATATAAAAATCATTGTTAATTTATGTAACATTTGATTGTTTTTCTCATAAATCAGGGAAGTGTCACTCCCCGAGCCTACACCTTGGACGTGACCGGCACTCAAAGACCATTGTTGACCTCAAGCGAACCCTTGGCCTAGCTTAATTAACTCAGCGGAAGACTATAAGCATTAAGAAAGATATTCACATGCTAAATAACTCAACAGTCTCAAAACTGAACTTACTCAAATAACTTAGTCAAATAGCTTAGAATGTTTAAAAGTCAACATTCAACTTGGCCAAAATGGCAACTCAAGTCTTAACATATGAAATGACAATGTAAAGACATCCGACTACTAACTGTCTATGAAGCCTCTAAAACAAAGAGGGATGTCGGGACAAGACCCCCGATCATCCTAACATCTGAAAGACTAGAAAGCAAATAAAGGAGTCCTCTGGAAAGCAAGGAGGCTCACCAACAGACTCTGAATGCTCAAGCTGGATCAACGAGGCGCTGGATGTTGATCCTGGTTACCTGCGTCTGCATCATAATACGATGCAGGCCAACTGGCATCAGTACATTGAATGTACGAGTATGCGAGTTGGAATGCTAAAACAAGATATAGGCTTGAAAGGATTTTGAAAGGAAACACTTACCTGGCTCTTCTCAACTTCTGAATAACTTAACTCAAAATGCAGTGTAAAACAACAATAATAGTGCAATTTATACAAGGCATTTAAAACAGTAGAAAACAACTTAGTTCGTTAAAGAAAATGCAATAACAAACTCAACTTTACTCATATAATAAGGTAATATAGTTTCTGTGGGAGATTCTCTAACCGACAACAACCATTAAGAGCCTAAGTGGTGATACATCGTCTTGCCCACGCTGCCAGGACTGTCATATACTTTGTCGTCATATAGAATGCTTAACTTAAAGGATCCACTAGCTTAACTTATGTGATCATCTAAAAAACATGACCCATTAATACCTATGATAGCTACATGGTTTATGGAGACTTGAGTTAATATGAACTCACATCCCCATATCAGTGCTCAATACTACTCCCAAAAATATACTTAGCTCATATGTTTTAAAACAACTTCTTTCTTTGGTTTGAGATAATTACTCAAAACTTAGCTTAAAAGCTCTCTTGGAATCGATGTTCCCTTTCCTTGCTCAAATGTGAAAACATTTATAAACTCTTTGGGAATACTTAGTTCCCTTATAGATTTTTGAGAAATGAACTCAACTCTTTACTCAACTTAAGTCTTAAAACAAAGTTAAAACATTCGTTAAAGACTTTTGAAAAACTTTATAAACTTTGCTTTGACTTGCTTCTTAACTTCTAGACTTGACTCTTAACTTCTCTTGACTTTGATCTTAACTTTCCTTGAATTGGATTATGGATTCAAGGTTCATGATCTCATGTTTATGGATGATTTTATGATGTTTGGATGTACCTTAGAGTGTTGGAATCAACTAGAAAACATAGTTACATTGCTAAGAAACAAGTACGAAAAGGTGGGGAACGAATGGGGAAAACTGGCGTCCCTGGCACTCTGAGAGGCACAAGGCGCCAGCCCTCAAAGTTCAGAGAGCTTGCTGTGGCGCTCTGGCTGGCGCGGCGCGCCAGAGCCCAAAGTTCAGAGGAACTTTTTGTGGCACTCTGGGAGGCGCGGCACCCAGCCCCCCTCCCAAGAAAACTCCAAACTTTCTTCTTCGTGTTTCAACTCTAAACCCTCTATTTTCACTTGGTTCTTTCCCCAAGCACTTAGAATCATTAATACCTTCAATATACAATAGATTCATGTCGAAATTATACTCGGAAACATGAATCAAATCATCAAGAAACTTCAACAACACAATCCACGAGAATTCAACGAAACTTTCAACAATGTTCAATAAGAACTCAATTTCTAACTTACAAAGAATTAAATTCGCTTAATATAATCATGGTTGACGCGTGGGTGAACTAACCCAACGCTATGTGATTTCACATACCTAGTAGAAATAAATCCTTGGCGAAAACCACAACTAAATGGATCGATCTTGATGAATCTTGCCCTTTCTCTTTCTTTCTCCTCTTTTCTCCTTTCTCCAAGCCCTAGCGTAAATTTTCAATTTCTAAAACTGACTAAAATCTGATTTGACCCATATTAAACTCCTAAAAATGAATTAAAATAATAGGGCAAGGAAAAGACTAAAATATCCCTTAAAAATCCGGATTGGACATTTCCTTATTCCAACAGCCCAACTTCCAAAGGGGATAACTTACTAATACGAACTAGGAATCGCGCAAATTTGGCGGCGTTGGAAAGATCATTCCAAGAGATTTACAAACATATATGGAAGTACACCTAACACATCCTGAGTTAGGAGTTATGGATGTTTTATGTTGACCAAAAACTCACTTTTCCTAACTTGAACAAATTTCCAGATTTGTCACTATTTCCAAAAATGATTATTCCAAGTTCTTAGCTTCTTCCTAGCTATTTCAAATTGCGAGATGTTACAATATCTCCCCCTTGGAAACATTCTTCCTCGAATGAGATTACTCCTATCGGGTTAAGGGTGGTAACATCAAGTTCAAACACCTAACAAGCAAATGTAAACAAACAACATGCTCACTCATAATTTAAAGAGTACTAAGAAGAGAATTAGTACCTTGGTCTGCATTTTCTCCGGATTTAAAGAGATGTGGATATCTCTTATTCATATCTTCTTCAGCTTTCCAATTAGCTTTTTCAACAAATTGGTTCCTCCGAAGGACTTTGATTGATGCAACCTCTTTTGTCCTCAACTTGCGAACTTGGCGATCTAGAATCTGAATCGGAATCTCCTCATAAGATAAGTTATCCTTGATCTCAATATTTTCAGTCGGTATGATCAATGAAAGATCGCCCATGCTCTTCTTCAACATGGAGATGTGAAACACCGGATGAATCGCTACTAGCTCTTCTGGTAGCTCCAACTCATAAGCTACATTGCCCATCCTTTTGGATATTCGATAAGGCCCAATATATCGGGGACTAAGTTTCCCCTTCTTACCAAACCTCATAACACCCTTCATCGGTGAAACCTTTAGATATACCCAATCATCTATTTCGAACTTTAACGCCCTTCTCCTAACATCAGTGTAGGATTTCTGACGACTCTGTGCCATTTTCAACCTCTCTTGAATCACTTTAACCTTCTCCATAGCTTGATGAACTAAATATGGTCCTATCAACCCTGCTTCACCAACTTCAAACCATCTAATAGGAGATCTGCATCTTCTCCCATAAAGAGCTTCATATGGAGCCATTTGGATGCTAGAGTGGTAACTATTGTTGTGAGAGAATTCAATAAGGGTTAGGTGATCATCCCAATTACCTTTGAAATCGATCAAACAGGCCTTCAACATATCTTCTAATGTCTAAATAGTGCGCTCTTCTTGCTCATCTGTCTGAGGATGAAAGACAGTACTTAAGTTCAACTTTGAACCCAAACCTTTCTGGAAAGATTTCCAGAACTGTGCAGTAAATTGTGCACATCTATCTAAAATAATGGGGACTGGGACTCCATGAAGTCTTACCACCTCTTGAATATATAACCTGGCATAATCTTCTGTTGAATGGGTAGTCTTTATCGGTAGAAAATGGGTTGATTTTGTTATTCTGTCGACGATCACCCAAATAGAATCATGCTGTCTGCGAGACCTTGGTAAGTCAGTGATGAAATCTATATCAATCATCACCCACTTCCATTCCAGAAGTTCTATATTCTATGCCAAACCACCGGGCCTTTGATGCTCTACTTTAACTTGTTGGCAGTTTGGATACTTAGCAACAAATTCTGCAATGCCTTTCTTCATACTATTCAACCAATACACTTCTTTCAAATCACGATACATCTTGGTGGAACCCGGATGAATGGAATATCTGGAGCTATGAGCTTCCTCCATGATTCTTTCTTGGAGTCCATCCACCATTGGTACACATAACCTACCTTGATAATTTCAATACACCATCTCCCCCTTATTCAAAAGCTAATACTTTTTGCTTATGAACATTTGCCTTCAATTCAAGCAAAATAGGTTCTTAGTCTTGCTTGTCTTTTACTTCTGATACTAATGATGACTCAGCCCCATTCGTCACCACTATTCCTCCTTATGTGGAATCCATAAGTCTGACTCCCAGGCGTCCCAGTCTGTGCATATCCTTTGCTAACTCTCTCTTTCCTTCTTCAAAATAGGCGCTGCTACCCATAGACAACCTGCTTAAGGAATCAGCAATAACATTAGCCTTACCTGGGTGGTAAAGAATACTCATGTCGTAGTCCTTGAGTAACTCTAACCACTTTCTCTGGCTGAGATTAAGCTCTTTCTGAGTGAACACATACTAAAGGCTCTTGTGATCGGTGAACACATCCACATGAACACCATACAAATAATGGTGTCATATCTTCAAAGCGAAAACCATAGCACCCAACTCTAGATCATGGGTTGGATAATTCTTCTCATGAACTTTTAACTATCTCGAGGCATAAGCTATAACTTTGCCATTATGCATTAAGACACAACCCAAACCAACTTTAGATGCATCACAATACACCACAAAACCTTGAGTACCTTCTGGTAAGGTCAAAACTGGGGCAGTGGTCAACCTCTTTTTCAATTCCTGAAAGCTTTTCTCACAAGCTTCAGACCATTGAAATTTCATTGTCTTCTGAGTCAACTTGGTCAAAGGAGACGAAATAGACGAGAATCCCTCTAAAAACCTTCTATAATAGCCAGCTAAGCCCAGAAACCCCTAATATCAGTTGGAGATGTGGGTCTAGGCCAATTCTGCACTGCCTTAATATTTTGAGTATCAACTTTAATTCCTTCTCCATACACAATATGGCCTAAGAATGCCACAGACTCAAGCCAAAACTCACATATAGAGAACTTGGCATACAACTCCTTATCTTTCAAAGTCTGAAGAACTATTCTGAGATAGCTAGCATGATCCTCTTCATTCTTTGAATAGATTAGTATGTCATCAATGAAGACGATAACAAACATATCTAAATAAGGTTTGAAGACTCTATTTATAAGGTCCATGAACGTTGTTGGTGCATTAGTTAAACTGAACGACATGACCAGAAACTCATAATGACCATAATGGGTCCTGAATGCTGTCTTTGGAATGTCACATTCCCTTACTTTCAACTGATGGTAACCTGATCTGAGGTCAATTTTCGAGAAATAGGAAACACCCTGAAGCTGATCGAAAAGATCATCAATCCTCGGAAGAGGATACTTATTCTTGATAGTAACCTTGTTCAACTAGCGGTAGTCTATACACATCCTAAGGGAACCATTTTTTTTTCTCACAAACAAAATCGGAGCACCTCAAGGTGAGACACTTGGTCGAATGAAACCCTTATCTTGGAGATCTTTCAACTACTCTTTCAACTTTGTTGGTGCCATTCTATATGGTGGAATAGAGATAGGACGAGTTTTTAGAATGATGTCTATGCCGAAGTCTATTTCTCTCTCAGGAGGGACTCCGGGTAAATCATCAGGAAAGACTTCTGGAAACTCTCTTACTATAGGAACTGACTGAATGGGAGATATCTCAACACTAGAGTCATTAAATCGGACTAAGTTATAGATACATACCTTTGAAACTAATTTTCTCGCCTTAAGGTACAAATGAAATGACCCTTAGGCACTGCTGAACTACCACACCACTCTATGACTGGCTCATTAGGAATCTGAAACTTGACAACTAGAATTCTACAATCTATTGATGTATAACAGGCATGGAGCCAGTCCATACCTAGAATGACATCGAAATCCCCCATGTCTAACTCAACTAAATCAGCCATGGTGCTCTTGTGATTGATGAAAACGGGACAATCATGATAGACTCTTTCTGCTAGAATAGACTCCCCAACAGGTGTAGAAACACAGAAGGATTCACAAAGTTTCTAAGGAAGAACATCAAACTTATTTGCAACATAATTGGTTGTAAGAGATAAACTTGCTCTCGGGTCTAGCAAAGCATAAACATCAAAAGCAAAGACTTTAATCATACCAGTGACAACATCTGGAGAGTTGTCTTGCTCTTGACGACTAGTGATTGCATAAAAATATAAGTGGATAACCAAGACATTAAGGAGCTTGTACGGCTTTACGAAATCGAATTCGGGCGAGTAGAACTCTCGAAACTGATCTTGGCATGAAAGGGTAGTTTCAGAACGTCCAAGTTTGAAGGTGTGTTATGAAATAGGAGCTTGGAACTCAAATTCTGAGCTTTTGTCTCCATGCAAGCTGCCAGAGCGAGATTAATCCCGTCAGGGCTGGGCAACTGTGGCAGGATGGGGTCCGCCATGGCGGGCCAGCATCGACTTAAGTTGGGGAAAAACCCCAATTTCGTTATTTTCTGCAAAACTTCGTTCTTAAGAGCTAAAGGACGACCCAGGGAAATTTCTTGACAGATTTCCATGACTTCTAGTGCTAAAGGTAAGGAAATTACTCCCCTAATCCGTATTTCGATTCTTAAAACTTAGAATCTTGAGTAATTATCGTTGGGGAAGGGTTTTGGCTTGAAGTTAATGGTTGAGAAAAGCCCTAGCTGAACATTAGGATCATGGGTTTGGCCTTGGGTTTATATTTTGATATAATACAGGTAAATTAAGCCTTGTTTATTGATCTTTGCGTTAATTACTTGTTTATAGACCAAGAACAAGTTGAAGGACTATTGAAAGGGAAGGCTCAAGTGTTTTAGGAGTATTCAGGTTTGGTTTCGAGGTAGGTGATAGTTTGATTTCCTGTTGTGTGATATATGCTTGTTAATTGCTTCATTGTATGCATGCATGTATGTGAATAGGAAATGTGAATCAATCTAATGAAATGATTATGTGGGAACAATTAGCATGAACCTGTCACGCCCCGAGCCTACACCCTAGATGTGGCCGACACTCGAGAACCATTGCTGGCCCCAAGCGAACCGTTGGCCTGGCTTACTTACTCAGCGGAAGACTTTACTCAAGATAAACACTTTTAAAACAAGTAAATGAACTGCTCAAAATATAACTTAGAATGTATTATAATAACATTCACTGCCAAAGTGGCAACTCAAGTCTCAACTTAACTGAAAAGGAATAGTAAAGACTCATGAACTAACATCACTAACTCTGTCTATGAAGCCTCTAAACAACTGATATGGACATCGAGACAAGACCTACGACATCCTAATGAACTAAAATACTGAAAGAAATAAAAAAGGATCCTCCGGAATGCTCGGAGGCTCACCAACTGGCTCTGAGTGCTCAACTGGATCAACGAGGCGCTGGATACTGATCCTGGTTACTTGCGTCTGCATCATAAGACGATGCAGGCCAACTGGCATCAATACATTGAATGTACGAGTATGCGAGTTGGAATGCTAAACACAACTTAAGCTTGAAAAGGATCTGAAAGAAACACTTAACTCAATATAAAGCAATAAAACACATGCAATAAATAGAAAGCCTTTAAAACAGTAGAAAACAACTTAGTTCGTTAAATAAAATGCAATAACAAACTCAACTTTACTCATATAATAAAGTAATATAGTTTCTATGGGAGTTTCTCTAATTGACAATCATCACTATGAGCCTAAGTGGTGAAACAACGTCTTGCCCACGCTGCCAGAACTGTCCTATACTTTGCCGTCATATAGAACACTTAACTAAGTGGATCCACTAGTCTATGGTAAAAGCATCTTAAGGAGTCATCTAAAAAGTATGATCCTTTACTACCCATGAAGGCTACATGGTATATGGAGACGTGAGTTATCTGAACTCAAGCTCGTCCCCATATCGGTGCTCAATACTACTCCCAAAATATACTTTAGCTCATATGTTTGTAAAAACAAAACTCTTTCTTTGGTGAGATAATTACTCAAAAACTTAGCTTAAAAGCTCTCTTGAAAATCTCAGTTTCCTTTCTTGCTCAAATGTGAAAACATTTTAACTCCTGGGAGTACTTAGTTCTCGAATAATCTTTGAAGAATGAACTTTACTCTTACTCTTTACTGAAAACTAGCTCAAAGGCTCTTTTGGAAATCTCAGTTTCCTTTCTTGTTTAAATGTGAAAACATTTACTCTTTGGGAATACATAGTCCCGATATACTCTTTTGAAGAAATGCACTTCAAACTTTACTCTTTACTCAACTCAAAACTCAAGTCTTACAACAAAGTTAAAACAGTTGTAAAAGTGTTTTGGAAAACTTTATGAATGTCTCTTAACTTGACTCTTGACTTCTCTTGACTTGACTCTTAATTGATCCTTGAATTGAATTATGGATTCAAGGATTGAGATTTGTGATAGGAAAGATCTCATGATGTTTAGGAGTGATTTTAGATAGCTAAACATGAAAAAAAAATTTAAAAAATCATTGTTTGATGACGGGTCCACAACGCGGAGGTGTATTTAAATTTTGGTCGCAAAAATACTTTCTGAGGTAGAGAGGTTCGTGTCCTCGCCGCGACACGAAGGGAAAAATTACACTTCTGAGGAATTCTGCCCGACTTGTTCCTTCTTCATTTTCTAACCCCAATTCGCCTAAACTCGGTTCTTTTTCTCAAATTCCCTTTAGATTCAGATAACCAGTATGTATACACAAGAATCTAACTCAAACAACTCAAGGAAACAACATTTTAACCTCAAGGAACTCCTCAATCTCAACCTAACTCAAGAACGAAGGCCAATTTAAAGAACACCATTCAAGATTCATCAACTTTCAACTTTCTAGAACAAACTTCACTGAAATAAACATGCTTGGTGTGTGGGTGAACGAACCCAACGCTATGAAAGACTCACATACCTCTTTAGGGATCAACCCTTGTCGAAATCCACAAGCTAAATCTTCAAGAACGACGGACTTTGCTCTTTCTCTCTTTTCTCCTCTTGCATTCTTTCTCTAAAAACTCTAGCATAAATTTCCAATCGTCTAAACTGAACCAATTCAGTTTAGACCCCAATTTAATTGCTAAAAACGAATTAACTTAATTGGGTGGTGAAAAGACCATATTGCCCTTCTAAAATCCGGATTGGACTTTCTTTATTTGAACAGTCCAACTTCCAATGGGGATAACTCACTCATACGAACTCGAAATCACACAAACTCGGCGGCGTTGGAAAGATTATTCCAAGATATTTCCTACGATATCTGGAAACACACCTAACTCATCATGAGCTAGGAGTTATGGTCGTTTGAAGTTGACCAAAAACTCAAACTTAACTTAACATAACCAATTTTTATTATTTCCAAAAATCACTCTTTCTAATTCTAGCTCTTTCTAGTTCTTTCAATTTCGAGATGTTACATAACCTATTACTTGATTGTATGATTATGAGCACTGTTCATTATGGGTGTGATTGTGACTGTGGTTGTGCTGACTGGATCGGGTGTCACATTTCGACACATATATTGGATCGGGTGTCATGTTCCGACACATATTGGACCGGGTGTCACATTTCGACACATGTATATTGGATTGGGTGTCACGTTTCGATACACTAACCGCTTGGGTGTGGGTTCCATGAGAGAAACACTTGTGATTGTTACATTTATATTTACCAAGAGTAAAATGTTTTCAAATTTAAACAAGAGAGAAAACACCGATTTCCAAGAGAGCTTTTAAGCTAGTTTTTGAGTAATAGTCTCAAACCATAGAAAGAGTTATGTTTTTAAACATATGAGCTGAGTATATTTTTGGGAGTAGTATTGAGCACCGATATGGGGATAAGTTCAGATAACTCAAGTCTCCATAAATCATGTAGCCAACGTGGTAGAAAGGGTCATACTTTTTTGATGATTCTTTAATGCTTTTTAGCATAGACTAGTGGATCTACTTAGTTGAGGTGCTCTATATCCCGACAAGTTATATGACAGTTCTGACAGCGTGGGCGAGACGCTGTATCATCACATAGCTCATAGTGATGGTTGTCAGTTAGAGAAACTCCTACATGCAGAATTATATTACTTTATTATATATAAATTGAGTTGTTATTGTATTCTTCAATACATTGAGTTCCTATCTACTGTTTTAAAAGCTTTCCATATATTACATCTTTTATTATTGCTTTGTTCTTGAGTATCTTGAGTTGAACTGTGTTTCATTGAGTCGAGTACCTTATTGTTGAGTTGAGCCCCATTTCACTGAGTTGAGAACCTTATTTCTGAGTTGAGTATCTTACCCTTGAGTACTTCAGAGTTTGAGTGAGTTTGAGTAAGTTTGAGTAGTTTTGAGTATCCTTTAGTATTCCTTAAGTTTAGTTGAACTATGTTTCTTTGAGTTGAGTGAGTTGAGAAGAGGTAAGTATGTTTCCTTTTTATCAAGTTCAAGCTTATGTTATGCTTTTGAATTCCCCTTACATGCTCGTACATTCCATGTACTGAGCCATTTGGCCTACATCGTTTCATGATGCAGATACATGTATTCAGGATCATCAACATGAGCTTCGTTGATATCACATAGAGTTCGAGATAGCTATGGGAGCCTTCTTGTTTCCGAAGGATTTCATTTACTTTTCAGTTTTGTCAGGATGTCATGGCTCTTGTCCCGACTTCTATCTTTGTCAGTTAGAGGCTTCATAGATAGAGAGTAGAATTTAAGAAGCCTATTCATTTATTTTGTTAAATGTTTTAAAGATTTAAGTTGTCTATTTTATGGCGAGTTGAATAATTTATTTTTATTCAGAGTTTTTCATTTGAGTTAAAGCTTTGTAATTGAATTTCATGAATTTTTATTCAATTTTTAGCTTTGTATGCTTGAGTTAATCTTCCACTTGTAGTCAGCCAGGACGAGGGTTAGCTTGGGGACAAGAAATGGTCTCGAGTGTCGACCACGTCCAGGGTGTAAGCTCGGGTCGTGACAACTAGATTGATATTCTTAGCAAAATAGGTGGACGAATCCAAAGATATGTTTAGACATTTTACAATAGTCCAAGTGCATTTTTTGTCCTTTTTCTTCCAATATTTAAAGTCATTCACCTATGGTTAAAATATGTACTAAGGAGGAATGTGGGTTACCATTAAATAGGTAGACATGGAAGTTGTCCTATTATGGAGGATAATGTGTGAAGTAGTGAAAAGTAGAAAACGAGCTACCATAGCCTAACAGATTCCATGTCACGGGCATTACTATAGCTATGAAGCTGTAATCCATAAAAAGTGTTGATCTAATAATTCCCTTCCATGATAAAACTCTTTTTACGAGAGCAACTTTTATTGTTCACCTACAAAGTCGTATATTCTTAATGTTTCAATTTATATGAGAAAATTTAATTTAATATAAACTTTGTTTCAATTTATATTGGAAGATTTAATTTAATATAAATTTTGAAAAAAAAGAAAGACTTATAAAATTTGTAATCTAAATTAAATTATAAATATTTGTATAATTATAAATCATTTCATTAAGAATAAGTAAACATTTCAAAGTTCAAATTGTTACACCCGCTATCTCATTTTATACGTCACTATTTCCTTTTTAGTATGTATCAACAAGAATGTCATCTTACTCTAATTAGAAATTAATTTAACTTTTTTTTCATAAATTTTCATATATCTTTTAAATATTTTGAATTTTAAATTATTGTGACTTATAGTAATTTTTACATAGTTTACAATATATAAATTTCATTTTTAAAAAATTGAAGATTTCATGAGCAAATTTTCAATCAAACTTAAACTATTTAACTCTTGAAAAATGTCAGGGAGTATTGTTTTTAGAACTGATTAAAAAAGTGAATAGTGTAATTTAGGATAGAAAGAGTATTATATTCCTTGTAGAAATATTAATACCCTGCATGCCATTACATTTGTTCAATCATCTTTGCAACGGTTTGTGTGCTTTAGCTTCCTTATAATAACATGGCTTCTAAAACTAAAGCCTAATTACTTATCCTTTTCCTCTCCTTCAATCTCCTTTTCTTCGTCATGGTCACTGCAACTAATACTAATTGTGCCTTCTGTCCTTGTCATCCTCCTGGTAGCGGTGGCAGTGGAGGTGGCGGTTCAGGCAGTGGAGGTGGAGGTTCGGGCAGTGGAAGTGGAGGTGGTGGTTCGGGCAGTGAAGGTGGCGGTTCAGGCAGTGGAGGTGGGGGTGGAGGTGGAGGTGGACAAGTAAGGTGTCCAAGAGATGCTTTGAAACTTGGTGTGTGCGCTAATATACTTAATTTGGTGAATGTAGTAGTGGGGTCTCCACCAACTTTGCCATGCTGCAGTTTGATACAGGGACTGGCAAATCTAGAGGTGGCAGCTTGTTTGTGCACAGCCATAAGAGCAAACATACTGGGCTTAAATCTGAATGTGCCACTCACTCTTAGCCTCATTCTCAACAACTGTGGAATGAATAATAGTGGCTTCACTTGCTAAGCATTCTGCTCTTTCTTATATGTCTCTTATCATTATCATGAATTTCCTTGTCTTATGATAGTTATATTGTTGTAAATAAGAGAAAATATATTTGAAAATTTTGTTTTTAAGGATGGAGCAGCAGGATTGTTGAAAATATATTTGAAAATTTTCTCCACATATAATAGCACAAAAATCTTCATTATTATCATATTGCTTACAAATTGAACTGAACCCGTCTTGAACATGTCTTCAACTTCGTTGGACCATTAAACTATGTGTTCTGATACCACTTGTTGGGTTATGAAGGTGATTAGGGCGTCATGCGGAAGCTTACAATTGCAAATCATATGTTGATAAATTAGATGACAAAAACTTATACTAAAAATTAAAATATTATTTTATTGAAACTAATATAAAGAAAAACATTAAAATTGTAGAGAGAATAAATCTCCCCATAAACAAAACTCTCTAAACGACTACATTGTGGATTCTATTGTGTTGTTCTTGATATCAGAAGAGGGTATTCAATTTATAGAGTTCCACACTTTTCTTCTAAGGAAAGAACAAACCAAATATGGAAGAAAAATATATTTTCCTTTCATGAAAAGTAAAAACATTTATGGTAATGTTTTGTCTTTTCTTTTAGGAAAAAATAAAATTCAAATAAGGTAAGAAAATCAGGGCAAAACCCTAACAAATCTCCCCTTTTGGCTGAATTTTCTTGACAAAACTTGATCCGTCTTCTTCATATGTTTGATAATCTTGTTCATCACTAATTTTTCATGTATCACTGCAGCTTACCAAGATTTAAAAATTGATATGGGTTAAAAATTGGAGCCATGTGTTAAAAGTTATGATCAGGGTTGAAAGTGGAGCTCATGCGTTAAAAGTAATATGCATGAGTTGAAAGCGGAGCTCATATGTTAAAAGTAAGATGCATGAGTTAAAAGTGGAGTTCATGCATTAAAAGTAAGATGCATGAGTTAAAAGTGGAGCCCGAGCATTAAAAGTTTGCATGGGTTGAAAGTTTGAGCCCATGTGCTTTATGAGTTGAAAATTTATTTTGTTTTTAAGGATGGAGCAGCAGGATTGTTGAAAATATATTTGAAAATTTTCTCCACATATAATAGCACAAAAATCTTCATTATCATCATATTGATTGCAAATTGAACTGAACCCATCTTGAACATGTCTTCAACTTCGTTGGACCATTAAATCATGCGCTCTGATACCACTTGTTGGGTTATGAAGGTGATTAGGCGTCATGCGGAAGCTTACAATTGCAAATCATATGTTGATAAATTAGATGACAAAAACTTATACTAAAAATTAAAATATTATTTTATTGAAACTAATATAAAGAAAAACATTAAAATTGTAGAGAGAATAAATCTCCCCATAAACAAAACTCTCTAAACGACTACATTGTGGATTCTATTGTGTTGTTCTTAATATCCGAAGAGGGTATTCAATTTGTAGAGTTCCAAACTTTTCTTCTAAGGAAAGAATAAACCAAATATGGAAGAAAAATATATTTTCCTTTCATGAAAAGTAAAAACATTTATGGTAATGTTTTGTCTTTTCTTTTAGGAAAAAATAAAATTCAAATAAGGTAAGAAAATCAAGGCCAAATCCTAACAATCTCCCCTTTTGGCTGAATTTTCTTGACAAAACTTGATCCGCCTTCTTTATATGTTTGATAATCTTGTTCTTCACAAAATTTTCATGTATCACTGCTGCTTACCAAGATTTAAAATTTGATATGGGTTAAAAATTGGAGCCTTGTGTTAAAAGTTATGATCAGGGTTGAAAGTGGAGCTCATGCGTTAAAAGTAATATGCATGAGTTGAAAGTGGAGCTCATGTGTTAAAAGTAAGATGCATGAGTTAAAAGTGGAGTTCATGCATTAAAAGTGAGATGCATGATTTAAAAGTGGAGCCCGAGCATTAAAAGTTTGCAGGGGTTGAAAGTTTGAGCTCATGTGTTAAAGCAAACATGAGTTGAAAGTGGAGCTCATTGTGGATTCTATTGTGTTGTTCTTGATATCAGAAGAAGGTATTCAATTTATAGAGTTCCAAATTTTTCTTCTAAGGAAAGAATAAACCAAATATGGAAGAAAAATATATTTTTCTTTCATGAAAAGTAAAAACATTTCTGCTAATGTTTTGTCTTTTCTTTTAGAAAAAAATAAAATTCAAATAAGGTAAGAAAATCAGGGCAAAACCGTAACAGATAGAATATTCGTGTTGATAACGTGTTATAAAACATAAGCTCAGAATAATATAATATAAAGAGATGAAGAAGAGGACTTTTCTTCCATTCAAGTGTGTTTTACAATGGTGAATGATATCTCAATTTATAGGTTGAGATATCATTCCAAAGGTCACCAAGTTCAATGCCCAATCTAGAAGATACATTGTTATCCATATTGTTATCCAAAAAGGGGTTCATATTTCCTAGGGAATATACATACATGAATTTGGTAGTTCATGAATAAATCAAATGGACAATCCACTATTCAATGGATTTATAAATGACCTTTATAGGTTTGTGTTTAGCAAATTTTTAATAAAGAAAAACCGATATATATGCAGAGATTTTTCGCAAATTTTTTGGCATTACAAAAAATGACTTCAAGATATCAATTCGATAAGGAGGAATGTGGGTTACCATTAAATAGGTAGACATGGAAGTTGTCCTAATATGGAGGATAATTTGTGAAGCAGTGAAAAGTAGAAAAGGAGCTACCATAGCCTAACAGATTCCATGTCAGGGGCATCACTATAGCTATGAAGCTGTAATCCATAAAAAGTGTTGATCTAATAATTCCCTTCCATGATAAAACATTTTTTTTCAAGGGCAACTTTTATTGTTCACCTACAAAGTTGTATATTCTTTCTGTTTCAATTTATATGAGAAAATTTAATTAAATATAAACTTTGTTTCAATTTTAATGGAAAATTTAATGTAATATAAACTTTTGAGAAAAAAAAGAAAGACTTTTAAAATTTGTAATCTAAATTAAATTATAAATATTTGTATAATTATAAATTATTTCATTAAGAGGAAAATAAACCTTTCAAAGTTCAAATTGTTACACCCTCCATCTCATTTTATACGTCACTATTTCCTTTTTAGTCTGTATCAACAAGAATGTCATCTTACTCTAATTAGAAATTAATTTAACTCTTTTTTTTTTCATAAATTTTTCATATATCTTTTAAATATTTTGAATTTTTAATTATTGTGACTTATAGTAATTTTTACATAGTTTACAATATATAAATTTCATTTTAAAAAAAATTGAAGATTTCATGAGCAAATTCACAATTAAACTTAAACTATTTAACTCTCAAAAAATGAAAAATATCATAATTTAGGGAGTACTGTTTTTAGAACTGATTAAAAAAAGTGAATAGTGTAATTTAGGATAGAAAGAGTATTATATTCCTTGTAGCAGTATAAATACCCTGCATGCCATTACATTTGTTCATTCATCTTTGCAACGATTTGTGTGCTTTAGCTTCCTTACAATAACATGGCTTCTAAAACTAAAGCCTCATTAGTTACGGTTTTCCTCTCCTTCAATCTCCTTTTCTTCGCCATAGTCACTGCAACTAATACTGATTGTGCCTCCTGTCCTTATCATCCTCCTGGTAGCGGTGGCAGTGGAGGTGGTGGTTCGGGCAGTGGAGGTGGCGGTTCAGGCAGTGGAGGTGGAGGTTCGGGCAGTGGAGGTGGAGGTGGAAGTGGAGGTGGAGGTTCGGGCAGTGGAGGTGGAAGTGGAGGTGGTGGTTCGGGCAGTGGAGGTGGCGGTTCAGGCAGTGGAGGTGGAGGTTCGGGCAGTGGAGGTGGAAGTGGAGGTGGTGGTTCGGGCAGTGGAGGTGGCGGTTCAGGCAGTGGAGGTGGAGGTGGAAGTGGGGGTGGAAGTGGGGGTGGAGGTGGAGGTGGAGGTGGACAAGTAAGGTGTCCAAGAGATGCTTTGAAACTTGGTGTG